>SNQJ01S0254913.1:0-12599 GCA_010110895.2 Picea sitchensis | reverse complement strand
TTCTCCAATGATTTGGGTTCCCAAAGGAGAGCCTCATGTTGAATGTTATCCTTTAAAGTTCCTATGAATACATCAATCAAGTGCTCATCTGGAATATTTGTTACCTTTATATTCAATCTTTGGAAGTTCTCAATGTGGTTTGTAACTGAACACTTTTTCTTGAGATTTATCAATTGGCTAAAGAAGGTATTTCTCCTTGTATCCTCATAGTGTGCTATCATTTATTCTGTGAAAATTGTCCAAGTGACGATTGATTTGCGAGAACAAAGCCATAGATACCATACAAATTTATTGGGTTCTAAATATAAAGAAGAAATTCGTACCTTTTGTGTATGTGGCACATTATGTAGATCAAATAATTGCTCCATCTAAAGTATCCATGTGATTGGGTCCTTGCCATCAAACTTCCTCATATCGTTCTTAGGAACGTGGTTGGTCTTCAACCCAAAGTTGGAATTTCTCCATTCTTGATTCACCTTCCTTGTGTCCTCATCATGAATTTCATGGGATACATTTTCATTTTCAGGTGTCCTCTCTATTATGAAATTTTTCAATCCTTCCATGATCTCCCCTTTTAAACCCTCCATCATCTCTTGTAGTTCGTCTTTTGTTATTGTCTTATTTTGCAAATCATTTATGTCACTATGCATTTCTTCACCTTCATCAAGAGTTCATGTAGGATTATCTGGAGGCTTATTCGGTGTATAAGTTCCCTTTTTGGGTGGCATGTTGGCCAAGTATCACTTTTGAGGCTTGATTTTGAGGTGGTTCTGCTATACAATATTTCTTCTACTGTATCTCCAAAGTTTTGGCCCTTCTAGGTATGAAACTTTATTTTTTGTATTTCTCTAATATTTATTCTCTGCAATGCCATAGTTCCGATCAAAATTGGATGTGCCAAGTGGAATTTATGGTAACTTCCGCACAACTTGTTGATTTTTTTCCTTTCCGGGAGATGTCACTTGTATAGCGTGCCCCACACAAAATAATTAATATAAATTATAAAACTAATACAAGAAATACTACAGACTATCCACTATCCAATGCAACTAGTATCACTCAATTTGGATACTCTAGGAAGAAGTTATGATTATTTTACCTAGAACACCTTCTTGAGACTAGTCAATAGGACTAGTCAGATACCCTATCTTCCACAGGGTGTATCTACAAATGTAAGATGACCCAAAAGATGAAAATTTTACCACAGATACCTTACTAATTTATGTGAATATATGTCAGAGTTCAAGGTCTGAAACATTACAAAAACAAAGTTATAGTAAAAATTCCACAATGACTCAGTTCAGGATGATTCCAAAACCCTATCTTGCATAGGCTGTATCTCTGAAATTATAAGGACTCAGGAGCTGAAATTTTAACCCAACGTACCTTGATCTATCTACTAAATATCCTCCAATCCATTCCTTCTAAAACTTTGTAGAAACAAAGTTATAGCTAAAATTTCAAGGTGTCTTAGATGTAGCAGAGAAACCCCAAGACCTTGAGCTCTAATACCATATGTTAAGAACCAAATATCAATATAGCATAGAAAGACCTCAGAATAAGTACTCAACACCTTGAAAAGAGATAAATTCATATAATAATCTTCTTCTAGGGGGAAACCTCTTTATGCCCACATAAATGTACAATTCCAAGATGATTCCAAATAAAAATGTCTCCTTGGTATATATAGGAGACTAGGAGGTATAATTACAACTAATGGAATAAAGACGACATAAATAAAATAACATTACTAATGTAATATTCCCCAATTAAGGGGTAATGAACCAATATTAGGGCTTAACAACATCATGCTCCTTTCGGATGTGAATTAAATGTCGCTCCTTATTTAAATTTCTTTGCGCTTATCATGGGATTTTATAATTGTTGTCATTGCATTTCTAAATTAGTTGATGTATTCTCTATTAAAACTTCTGATATTAGTCAATGTTGACATGGCGTTATTAACCGGGGTCATTAAAATATCTAAACATAGAGAGGGAACCTGGCTAGAGGGTAGGAAATGCATTTGGGGAACTCATACACGTCGAAAGCACATGACGGGTTAAGTACAATGGATACCAATAAAGTTAATGCATGGTTTTCTTCATGAGTTGACACGTTGTAACTTTTTTTCGATGCCGAAATTGTATCAGGCATTGGAAATGTTCATCTTCATCCGCACGGTGCCTACTATTACACTTTTCCACTGAATCTGAATGGATCGGTCTTCGGCAAGATTCTTCCCGATGCTTATTGGTAGAAAAGAAAGGCTTTTTATCGGTCGACGCCGATGAAGGTCGACATTCGGCTACTTTGACTTTTCAAATGATTTTTTTCCACCGTTATCTTTTACCCATGTTGAACTTCTTAAGTGAGTCAGCGAAAAATCTAGGTCACAGATTCCTTGAGTGGTTGTTAAGTTTCTTTCAGAGTTAGAGAAGTTTCTTTGCCGTAGGTTTAAGTAGACTTTAATTGATTCAAACATGAAACATAATAGGCAGGAAAAGGTATCAGTTTCATAACTGAAGTGGAAACAGACAACGTAAAAGATCAAGTGGTACCCAAAAAGAAAATGTTCATAGATTTTTTAGGTTGTGTTGAGTGATCAACAAATGGCGATTCACTGGGAGAATGCAGAACCTCTAGTTCTACTTCGTTTCCCTCGAGGTATTACCAAACTAGTAAGTAGATATTTTGGGTATTTATTTGTTTATTTATTATATATATATATATATATATTTTATTATTATTGAAAGTGTTGTTTTAGGGCTTGGTTGTTCACTGGGAGGGCATCAGGTTCCCGCCTCAGATTCTACAATCGATAAGTGCCTTCCCCAATCTTTTCAGCCACCTAGAAAGGTCCAAGCCATAGGTTTTGAAACTTCATATACTTCCCTTTTGATTCATTTTCTTTGTCCCACTTCAGAACTAAGTCTCCTACCTCAAAGTTCTTTTCTTTAGCCTTGTTCTTATCGAATCATCATTTGACTATATGTTGATGAGCTAGGAACTTTGACTTAGCCTTCTCTCTCTCTTCTTCCAGCATGAGCAGAGTGTTGATTCTTTGTTGCATGGTCAATGAGGGTTCCTCATTGGAGTCTTGGGCCAATTGAAGAGATGGTAGGTAAAGACCATTTGGGAGGATGGCTTCTTGTCCGTAGACTAGAAAGTATGGGAAATTCCCAACAGCTTCTTTGGGTGTGACCCTATCGGCCCATAGGGAATTATGAATTTGGTTATGCCAATTTATTTGGTTATCTATAATCGTCTTCTTTAGTATACTTACCAGGTTATTATTAGTTGATTCTACCACACCATTTCCCTGGGGGTAGTAATTTGCAGAGTACTTGATTATGATTCCTTTGTCTAGAGAAAACTCTGTTAATATGGTAGAAGAGAAGTAAGATGCATTATCAAACACAAGAACAGAGGGGACACCAAACCTTGTGATCAGTTGTTGTTCTATAAATTGGATTACTACCTTCTCATTTACCTAAGTCAGAGGAATGGCCTCTGTCCATTTTGTGAAATAATCAGTGGAAGTAAGAATATACTTATGCAATTTTGAAGAGTACGAGGTAATTTCCCCTATTATGTCTAACCCCCATTGTTCAAAAGGCCTCAAGATAGTCATAGGATGAAGTGGGACTGCTGCCCTTTTCTCCTTTCCAACACTTATTTGACAAGTCTTATAGTTCCTAGAGTAGGTATGAGCGTCTTTGAATAAGGTGGGCCAGTAATAGCCAGCTCTCAGAATCTTATGAGCAGTGGTGTTTCCTACAAAATGTCCCCCGACGGGGCCATCGTGGAGTTATTTTAGCACTTTATCAATGTCTTCTCATTCAAGACATTTCAATAGTACTCCATCATAGTTGCTTCGGAAGAGCACTAAATTTATAAGGCGATACTATGCAGATTTTAACCTTAGGGTTATCCTTTCCCTAGGGTTGAGGTTCTTAGGACAAGTCCTGTGATGTAGAAGATAAGTTAAATCCTTGTACCAGGAGCCATTTCCTGGGGAGATGTATGCTACTTCATTGCACCATAGTGCCATTTCGTTTTCCCATTTGGAATCTTCATTCGCTCAATCCTGGGCTTCAGCTGCGAGCTTACACAAACCTTATCCTTTTACTAGTTTGGTAGGTTTTATATCTAGATCAAATTCCTGGACTACTGCCATCCATCTCCCCCTCTTTCCCCCATTTCTTGTTGGGTAAACAGGGATCAAATTGCAGGGTGTGGCACAATCACCTTTGTGTGATTCTTGAGGATGTAAGACCTGAAATGATTTACGGCCTTATAGATCGCGTAGGCATGTTTGTCTATGGCAGGATAATTGAGCTCATCTCCTTGAAGATTCATACTCATAAATGACACTGGGGCTTCGTTGTCGTCATCATCCTTCTGAGTCAAAACCACAGCTAGAAATTGGTCGAAGGTGAAAGTATAAGGATTAAAGTCTCTATTGAAATTAGGGCTTCACAACACCGGTGCCTGGGATATGGAAGATTTGATATTGTTGAAAGCGTATTTTCTCTCTTCATCCCACTTAAATTCGGCATTTTTGTGAATCATCTTTTGTAAGGGTTTGATGATTTCGACAAAATCAAGAGTAAATTTCCTCACAAAATTGATTTGCCTGAAAAAGGACTGCATAGTTTTCTTGTTATGGGGCAGCGGAAGTTGAGCTATGGATTTAATCCTTTTAGGGTCTATGTGAATCCCATCTTGAGATATAATGTGACCTAACAACTTACCTTCCTCAACACCAAAGATAATTTTCTAGGGGTTCATAGATATATTGTATTTTCGACACCTTTCAAAAATCTGAGTTAAGTGTTGGATGTGTTCTTCTCTATTCTTTGAATACACTGTTACGTCATCTAAATACACTACCACACACCTATTGATAAGTCCTCGGAAAGCTACATCCATGGCCCTTTGGAAGGTTTCTCCTGCGTTTATTAACCTGAAAGGCATGCGTTTATAAGAGAAGGTTCCCCATTTGGTTCAAAAGGTGGTTTTCAAATGATCTTCTTCTGCAACCAATACTTGGTTGTAGCCTGAGAAATCGTCTAGTAGGGAGAAGATATCTGAGCCTGACACGGTCTGCAAAAGTTGTTCCATCAGCAGGACATGATAATTGTCCTTTTAAGAATCTCTGTTGAGGTTCTGGAATCCATGCATAATCAGATTTCTCCCGATTTTTTCCTCACCGAACAAGATTTTCTACCTAGGCAGAATGCCTAACTTGGAAAATTATCTTCGCATCTAAAAGCTTCCTTAACTTCTGATACATGAGAGGTTCCACGGATGGATGATATTTTCAGATATTTTTCTGGAAAGGTTTTATTTCAGGATTCAACGGGATGGTGTGTTGAATAATGCGGGTGTCATACGTTTTCAAATCCTTATAGGACCATGTGAAGATGTCCTGATATTGTCTAAATAATTTGAGGTAGGCTTTCCTCTCTTCCTTAGATATGGTTTTTTCGAGGTTCACATTCTTCGAGTTCTCTGGGGTTCCAAGATTTACATTTTTATGGAGGGGGCAAGAGCTACCAATCTTTGCGTTTTAGGTCCTTTAAATCATTCCTTCAGATCAAACAGATTCTCTATATTAGCTACCCCCCTCGGGATTGTGTGAGCCTTTGGTTTTTTCTGAAGATCAGTTCATGTTGATTTCTCTTGGAACTCTTCATCGTCAATAGCAAGATCTTTGAAATTGTCTTGGTTGGTTAAGAAGTTGATGATCTGTTCATCTCCCTCAAAGACTTTCCAATTAGAAATGTTATTAGGTACGAATGGTTTGTAGAGAATTTCTACAGTGAATCGGGAGGCTTCATAATCTTCTAGAGGTGACAGTCTGGAAGCGGTCGTGGCTAAGGATTCGGTAAGAATATTATTTTCCCTAGGAATCACCATGATATTGAAAGCCTCAAAGCGCTCTATTAACCTATGCACCTCCTACTAGTAGTTCTTAAGATGAGGAAAATTGCAGTGTATAGTATTCCTTACTTGTCTAACAATAATTTCAGTGTCTCTGAAAACTTTCAATTCTTTGACATTCAGATCTATGGCTTTCTTTAACCCTTGTACTAGAGCTTCATACTCGACAGTTTGTTGGTACATTTGAATTCTAGTCTACAGGATAGGAAATGACATTTACCTTTATGGTCAATGAGGATGCACCCTACTCCCAACCCTTCTTGTGACTTAGATCCATCAAAATAGAGGGTTCAAATGGGTGAACGACAGTCGCTCCTTTCTCTTTCTTATTTAATGTTTTTTTCTCTGATATTTTCTACCACAAGTCCAAGCATGGATTTTTGGTAGAAGAGAGAGTCTCTCGTCGGCATCGGTGATTCTTCTTGGAAAATTATTTCAGAGTTTTGGGTAAATGGAACATTAGATAGGAGAGGAGCAAAGTTTCCAAAATGGGAATCATAGGAATAATTGCCCAACACGGGAAAGGCTATGGATGCGGGTTCATTCAGGGTTTCTAGATCATTGACTGTATGCTTTAGATATTTCTCCCTATCGACCCTGATCATGTTGTTGTATCCCTTAAGTGGTAACCAAATGTGTTCCCAATCTATACTGAAATATCCATTGATATTTTCAGACCAATCTCGGCTCAGCAATAGCCCATATGCCTCTGGGATATCTACTACAATGATGTCAATTACTTGCACAAAATTAGGATGCGTCACTATCCTGATCATCACATCTTTGAGTTCTCCCATGACCTTGAATTGGGTTATATCTAATTGTATAAAATTCTTATCACTTTTGAGATGGACAATGCCTAATTTATTACAAATGGCCAAGGGCATCACGTTGGAGGACACCCCAAAATCTACCAAGAAATTGTGAAGGTTCCTCTTGAAGACTTCAAACATCAGGAGGAAAGGTGGAACAAAGGGATTTTTCCTCCTATCTCTCAAATAGGTGTTCACAGTCGGATTACTCACCGGATCAGTGGAAGACATATTTATTTGCAGATCACTTATCACTGCTAGGTTTCCTACAGAGTTTAGATCCTACAGCAAAAAGTCTTTATGTTGAGGGATCCTACACATGTCCATAACGGATATGTTGGCCCTTAACTTTTTCAAATCTTCAACCACGTTATAATCTAGTTTGGGTGATTCCCGGGTGTGAATCATTATAGGCTTCTTGTCGAAAGAGGAAGGCATTTTCAGGCGATTGGGAGTTGCCTTACTCTTTGAGACCTGGGTGACGTCGACATCTTTCGATCCAGGCGAACCCTTACTACGCGTTTGCATCNCTCAAATAGGTCGTTGGAAGGCATGATCAGGTTGGGATCCCATATCAGCATGTACATGTCTCGTGGAGGATCAATCTCTTCCTGATCGGTACTATTTATAACCAAACTACTTGGTTGTTCGGTTAGGGAGACTTCATCCACAAATCGATTGGCCATCAAATTCATGGTGTGTACCCATTGGGGGAAGTTTCTTTCAAAGTATTTTTCCTGGTGATATGTGCAGAAAGAATCATATGTGACGTTCCCTATATCAATATTTAAGTTGGTTGGGAGAGGTTCAATTGCTTTGAACAATGGGTTTCTTTTAAAGAAAGGATTATAGGGCCTTTGGCCTAGGTTTCCCTCCCCTGTGCTTCTCTTCATGCCTATAATATCATTTGATAATTTCTTAACCATGCATTGCAGATCCTCTATATCCCCATTACCCTTGTCGGGAGTTTGTTTGGTCAGTTTCCTCGGCGGTCTAGTTAAAAGGAGTCCTCTCCTAGGAGGGGGATGAGTCTCTCTTTTCGCTAAAGAAGCCTAGCCTTCCTTACATCCTTTCATCTGGAACTCTATCATCTTGGCTTCTTCAAAATTCTTTGCAAGGGTTTTCTTAGAAGCTCTTTTCATAAACATAGAAATAGAAGCCGAAAGCGCGTTGGCATAAACCTCAATTTTCAATTCTTGAGTTGGTTTCACTGCAGGCTGGAATTTTTTAAAAATGGTCGTGAATATTTGATTGAAATCCTTGACCCTCTCTTTTGAGTTCATGGTGGTTGCGAACAACTCAACCATTAAGGCTCCTGTAGTAGTTTCTTCCGCAAATTTGTCTAAAAAATATTTTTGGAACTTAGTCCAGTTGGTTATAGATCCTACTGGCAAATTAAAATACCACGTGGAAGAAGAATTTTCAAACATGTAGAGAAAATGTCTGTAGACTACGTCTTCATGTTGAACATTTATCATCCTGATCGCAAGTATGAATTTCTTGATATGATCTTCAGGTAAACCTGAAGTCTCAGGATCATACTTGGGGAGCATCTTTTCCAGGTGCCGGGGAAGATTATGTACTCATCCAGGGGACGGCCACGGTGTCTCCGGCCAACCAAGGTTGGTTGTCTTGAAGGAGGATTTCCCTTTCCTCCCCATGATCATTATTACCTTCCATATCTTTGGAATCCGAGTTGAGCTCCTCTTCTTCTGAAAAATTGTTTGGCTCAGAG
Source organism: Picea sitchensis (assembly GCA_010110895.2). Classification (NCBI taxonomy): domain Eukaryota; kingdom Viridiplantae; phylum Streptophyta; class Pinopsida; order Pinales; family Pinaceae; genus Picea; species Picea sitchensis. Next base: position 4,103 of record SNQJ01S0254913.1, on the reverse strand, counting down.
ATATTGCCTACTGGCGTTTCGGGTATTAGATCAAGAGGTTCTTGGAATTTGGTAATCGTTAAATCTATCAAGTCTTCTACGGAGTGTATGAAAAGTGTATGAAAACTTCTTCGGGAGTACCAACCACTAGTCTTCTTTGTTTGTTTTTTCAAGGAATGATAGGAGCTAAGGACAACGCGTCGATTTTTCGGGCATAGGCTCTAGTGATTCTTCGAAACTGATTCACTTCCTTGTGAGGAAGGGCATAAGGCATTTCAAGGTGAAAAGGTTCTTCCTCATGCTGGGGTGAGCTATCCATTTTGGGAATACTCAGTGTGTGTGGGTTTTCTTGTGACAGACTAGCCATGCATGTGGGTTGTTACGAGTCTGTAGGTTGTTTGAAATGATAGATAACATATATATCAAACATTCATTCTTAGGCCCTCCTTATAGAGCCAATTTTGTTGATGGGTCTTAAATCCCTTGACTCAACAGCAGGAACCAAACCCGCCACCGAGGCCCAATTAGACTCTGAACCATTTAAGATGGAATGGTTCTCCAGATCTTGTGATCTGGCTGATTTATCGATGGGCTTTATGTTTTCTTGTGAAGGCTCTTCCTTCAGTTAAGACAGTTCTTTTTCTATACTTCAATTCCAGAAACATGGTTTGGGATTTGATCGGATGTTCTATGAACTGTTGTGCTTGCCCTGGCCTTGCATCGGTTATCTTTGTGAACTCTTCGGCCCATAGCGAATCTTTCTCGGTGCGCACTTTGAACACATCGCTCAAGTTGGTAAATTCATCGGGGGTGTTGAACTTCGGGGAGACTAAATTCTCGTATCGCACCCTTTGGTTGATATTTCGTTGTTTCTTTCGATCTCTTCGGCGACATCCCGGAGCACGTTTTGTTCGACAATCAGGGAATTTTCCTGCAAATCGGGATTGAGGCAGTTTAGTGATTAAATAGTGTAATAGAAGCTATTGACAAACAAAATGGATTGATATGTACCTGTGAATCTTTCTAGTCCCGATCATTCAATACTTACGTGATCCAGGTTATCCTTCGAATGACCTGCGATGTCCTTTTCCTACGTCGTCGTTCCTCTTTGGTTTAAATGAGCTATGTCAGCATGCCATAGAGTGGTAAATCAAATATGACGGACATAAGTGTCGGGACCATCATAGTATCCTTTCGACCTTTGGAGCTGACAGAAGACATCAGAGTTGAGTGTGTGCGTGTGCGCTCCCAAAATGTCGAATATCATACTAAATAAGTCGTTAAATGCCTCTAGGATTCGTATTACCAAGTGTGTCAAGAAACATTCATTAATAATGGAAGCTAGGTAGTTCTAAAGAGATAAGGACAACCATATCACACGTTCCCTGCAACTCTGATCGATGACATTTTACGTGTTCTAGATCGCATCCATTTGAGCCGATGTGGCACGTTTACTCTTCAAACATCATGTCACGAGATGCAAGTGTTTTATTGACATGATTTGTTTGTCTCCTTCATTCCTCTATAAATTTTCAGAGTCCTATGGGGAATTCTACGTATATGTCAAGCTTAGACTCATATAATTTTGGTCTGGCGGGTTTGTCTTCACGAAATCTTGTGTAATAGTAGTTTTTATCATCTACAGACGCCTGAATCCCTACATTGTTGCATTATGGGGTCTCCTTCCAACACAATACAAGGTCTACGAGGAAGTTGGAGTGCCAGGTCCGAGCCCCAGTGTGCCTGGGATTCTTTCTTATTGGCTCCATGTGCACTTGAAACTTCAGTAGGAAGTACAGGCATTCTTTTGGAAATGGTATCAGTGTCTCGAGTGGAGCTTGGGGTGGAAAGAGGTATGTCTGAAAAAGCCATGCTTGGAACCGTGCCTTCTCAGGAGCCAAAACCACGGAGAAGAGGAAGGCCTAGAAAGGATACTGAAAAAAGGGAGGAAGACCACTTCTCGGTTGAGCTGAGTGTATGTCCAGTCGTTGAGGGGTCTGCGATGCTTACCCACTGGTTGGGGTCGGTTGGGACTATTGGTAGTGGAAGCGGGAGACGAAAGGAAAGGGAAAAAGCACCTGGTCTTCCCATCGAGAGTCCCACTCAGCAGTTAGAGCAGGCTCAACTCACAATAGTTGAACTCTATCAAGAAAAAAGAGAGTTACAAAGCCAATTGGTGGTGAAGAACCGAGAAGTATCGGTGTCGCAAGGTCGCGAAGGTAGCACAGTATGGCTTCAGAGGTGGCTTCAAGAGGCGCAAGATATAATTATGCAATTGTGCAAGGTGCAGAGGGCGATAGCGAAAGAGGAATATAAGACATTACAAGGTGCAAAGGATAGTCTGAAAGAGGATCAACACACAGAAGATAAATAGCGGGTGGGTCCTTGCCTTGCGTCCTCGGAAGCGTCGCTTGACAGTCTTTCTTCTTTTCCTTTTGTAAGGGTTTGTATTCTTACTGCGACTGAGCTGGTTAGCCGGGTCATTGGGGTTGTTTATTTGTATGTAAACTAAGACTGCTGGGATCTTTTTTGATTGTGTGAATAATTTGAAAGTGTTTTTTTAATGCATCATGCTCCTTTCGGATGTGAATTAAACGCCACTCCTTATTTAAATTTCTTTGCGCTTATCATGGGATTTTATAATTGTTGTCATTGCATTTGTAAATTCGTTGATGTATTATTTGTTAAAACTTCCGATATTAGTCAATGTTGACATGGCGTTCTTGACCGGGGTCATTAAAATATCTAAACATAGAGAGGGCACCTGACTAGCAGGTAGGAAATGCATTTGTGGAACTCATACACATCAAAAGAACATAATGGGTTAAGTACAATGGCTACCAATAAAGTTAATGCATGGTTTTCTTCGTGAGTTGACATGTCGTAAAAAAAATTTCGACGATGAAATTGTATCGGGGATCAGCAATGTCAGTCTTCATTTGCACGGTGCCTACTATTACACTTTTCCGTCGAAGCGAAATGGATCGGTTTTCGGCAAGATTCTTCCCAATGCTTATTGGTAGAAAAGAAAGTCCTTTTATCGGTTGATGTCGATGAAGGTTTCCATTCAGTTACTTTTACTTTTCAAATGATGTTTTGCCACCGTTAGCTTTTACTGATGTCAAACTTCTTAAGTGAGTCGGGGAAAAATCTGGGCCGCGGATTCCTTGAGTGGTTGTTAAATTTCTTTCAGAGTTAGGAAGGTTTATTTGTCATACATTTAAGAAGACTTTAATTGATTCAAACATGAAACATAATAGGTGGGAAAAGGTATCAGTTTCATAATTGAAGTGGAAACAGACAATGCAAAAGATCTAGTGGTACCCAAAAAGAAAATGTTCATAGATTTTTTAGGGTGTGTTGAGTGCTCAACACATCCTAGTCCACAAAAATATTTTCAGAGATAACTCCCCATCTCCTTGCAAAAAGAAAAATTCATATACAAATCTTATAGGTGGTGTTAAGGATCAATCTCTGCTATAAAAAGGGTGTAAGAGGATAACCCATCGAGAGAACCAAATTGCATGACAAATAGTTTTAGGAACTTTTGCAAGTATTCATTTAAAAACAAGTGGAAATTTTCAAGGGGACAAAAGGGGAAGTATTTTACTTCAAAAGAAGATGATGTTATACTTAAATTTGATTGTCTTATTAAGCACCAATTGAATAATGAATATTTTTATCGTGATTGAAAAAAAATTGTTTGCTTTAAAATTATCCATTTTCAGCTTTTATTTTTTTTACAACATATTTCTGATATTAAAACTTGTCCTAATGTACTTCAAATAAAGATCAATTTCTGATCTTAAAACTTGTCCTAATGTATGAAACTACTTGTAGGCAAGACTAAAAAGAAGTATGCATAGTTAAGAAAAGGTAAGTGAACTCTATTAATCTGCCATTGGAAACTAACTTATAGGTGATATTAAGATTCTCTTGCCTAACTCTTCTTAACTATATGTAGGATGTTTTGTCCTGCAGGTGGGGCCATGTTTTTAACCGTCTTGACAGGCTAATGTGTGAAATTTATCTATACACTTGGAAGCTATAAATCTTAGGATGTTGGAAGGATTGACCGGTTTCTTATATATTTGATTGTGAAGTGTCACAATACTTAGGATTGG
>SNQJ01S0254909.1:0-12490 GCA_010110895.2 Picea sitchensis | reverse complement strand
CCCTATTTTCTGAGTTGGAACATTATTATTTTGAGTCTTGTCCATTTGACCTTTTAAAAAACTCATTTACATTTACAAAACTTTTGATGTTACCAAGCTCACCTGATTACAGTCTAGGGTGACTTTTGGAGTGATAACAGGAAGAAAAATACCAGTTATCAAAATGCGAAGATAACAACCAAACTTTGCATACTAAGCAAGACCACAAGGGAGAAAATGCAGAAAGTTTTCCAGTGAATGAAAAATGCCTACCCCTGTGTTTTTCCTCACTCCTGAGAGAAAAGTGCAAGAATATTGTGAATAGAAAGGATGAGGAATTTTCTAATGCATCAGTTGAGGGAAACAGGGATGATAAAGAACTTCCTTCAGATCCAAAGATGCATCTCTTGAGTCTTTTTGAAAGTCGAACCTCAGATGAAATCACAGAGCTCGGGACAGGTGATGAGCTAATCCATTTTGATTCCCTTTCCCTATGCTTTAGTTCATTTCATATTGTGAGAGATAATCTTGGTAGTATTCTAGTTGAGAATCATAGTGTAAATCATGAAGTGCCAGTATAACCAATGCTATAGTCATATAAAGCATTATATGACCCTATAGTCGATATGCTAGATAGTTTGTGTTTTCAAAGTCAGGTTTCATTTACCCCTAATGTTTTCAACAATTGTTATGATATGGATATGATCAGACAATCAACTTCAGTGTTGTGTTCAACACAAGTATCATTTCAAATCCCATTAGAAAAGTTTCAACCATGTCAAGAAGCGCACGAGGATGTAAATATCATAAATACAACCTCAAACCATGGGGTTGAGTTGGTTAAATTGGAATGTCAAGAAATAGGTCAAGTCTATCTTGATCCTATAGATATCTATATGAAAAAAAAATTCATCACGGGGCAACTTTTCCTTTCCATCATTTTCGTGGCTTTGCAGTTTTATCAAACTCCCTATGATAATGACTAGGCTCACAATCACTTTCAAATACCATTGAAATATTTGTCTTTGAATTGGGTGAAAAACAGTGAAAGAACCAAGGGGCAGGATCCAACATTTGACTGGTTATACTGGATATTTCATATTGATTAAAGTCAAGCATTCTCAGGTTATAATAGGATATATGTACATAAATAAGATCGTCAGATCAACATTGTTTTTCAATTATCATATTTACAGTATGCAAATAAGATTGCTCGGCAATCATGTGGTCTATTTCTATTTTGGTTTTACTTCAAAAACTCAGTCTAAGTCAGAATGAATAATCAACTGGTGTCCAGTCACTAAGTTGCAGGACAAATCAAGATACAGGTTGTGGGATCAACCCAATGGACAAGGCACTAATTTATGAATCCAAAGATATGAGATTCTTGACACCTCCTCAGGAGTTGCCATCCCCAATTGGAGCCTATGTTAGGGTCCTATCATATAGTCACATGTTCTTCAGTTATCTATTTGAGAGTTGTTCTGATCAGGTTGAGAATGTTTCCATGAAAAGGTGCTCAGGAGTAATGGTCCAGTGGTATATTCAATGCTTCAAACCAGATATCCAGGTATACTTAGTGATGTCACAAGGTAAGTTGAAATTATGATGCATCCCCATGAGATTTTGAAGGTTTGGAGTGGCTCAATTAGTTGTTTTCATGAATTTGGTTATTTTACAATTGTGGCAGAAATTTTGGTTTTCGGTAGCTAAAAGATAAAAATATTATAGCCTTCAGCTACCAAAAGTTAGAACTTTCGGTAGCTAAACGACTTATTCACTCCTATCATTAGCTGCCAAAATTCTTGAATATCACAAGGGTTTAAAAGAGTCTTGTCACTCCCATATCAACAGTTGTACACAAATCATCATTTGTTGTTATGCTGCCAGAACCACTCCCGAGTATCATTCATTCAATTTTCAAAAGGGATTATGATTTGTTTATGTCTTGTCTAGATCAATCAATCATAACCCTAAGATCGTGCCCACCCAATTCAATTGATCCTGAAAAAATGGTCATGAGCCTTCCCATGCTTTGTATTGTTCGATGGTCGGTTTCTGATTGTTTTAAAGCTTCTCACAGGTGTCCAAACCCTTCATCCTTCGACCCTATCCTCGTTGCTTACTGTTCTACCACCACCTCCATTTTCATTTGAGTTCATCATTCTCCTTCACATATCCTGGCCACCTTATAATCTGCATAGTTACTTTAAATTGTTTTCAGGAATTCTGGTAATGAAGATCTCAACTGGAGGTGCCCTTCTGAGGAAGGAATTACAGGATACCTCATACCTTGAGGCACACCCTGAGGCTTGTGAACTTTTCAAGGAGGTTGGATGTTATAGGTTCTGTCAGAAGCTCCAGGAGTACCATCAGGGCATCACATAAGCATTTTCCAAAATCTTTGATGGCTTCAAGGTTCATCTTGGTCCTGTGGTGATGCAAATAGATGAGGCTAGTGTTGCAGTATCCACAAAGATGCCTGGTGCACGAGAAAGGTGGTTTAAGACTACCTCAATCAAAGAAGTTGATTTCAGATTTTTCCTCAAATAAGAACATCAACATATGAAGTGGCATAAGTATATCCCCAGGAGTTACTTGAAGGAGAAGTGGAAAACATTGCTAAAGATGATACAGGTTTACATCACTTGTGAAGGAAGATATGGAAGGACCATGCTCTACCACTTCAGACTACTCCTCCATTTCATAGATAAACAACCTCTAAATATGCCTTTCTACCTTCTTAAGAGTCTTACCAAAATGTCATCCAAATTTCAAGTCAAGCCTCAGAAAGCTAGCAACAACCTTTTTCATCATGGGCTGATCAAATTGATAGTCTTAGAAGAGCTTGGCAGAAGAAACAAGACTTGGGACTTTCTCTTGTTCTGGGGAGAATTTGGGCAGGAAGTTCAAGCTAAGAAAGGAGGAACTCCCTCACAGGAATTGACTTCCCCAAAAACCAGTAAAAGGAAGAGAAGAGAATTGTCTCTTGTGGAAACTACCACCAAGGTTTCTCCCTCAGAATCAAAGAAGTCAAAGAGGAAGTTAGAGTTTGGAAAGAAGGAAGAGGATCAAGGAAAAACTACAGGAACACATATCCTAAACCTGCCATATTCTGATTCTGATTCAGAGCCCCTAGCTATAGAAATGGAAGCAGAGCCATCAACTGTAGAAATGGAAACCCTTGAAGAAGCTGGAACACCACCAAAGAAGAAGGTTAGAAAACAACCCAAGGTCCGGAAACTAAAAGAAGAAAATGTTGAGTTAAAAGTATTAGAGAGACATATGAAGAAGGAAAATGAGACTCTTAAACAGTCATCTATCAAAATTGGTTTTCCATTGGATCAGTTAGCCATCAAGTATGAAACTGCAAAGCACAAAAACAAGAAGCTTGTCAAACATAATGGCAGATTGAAGAACATGGATAAGGTTTTGAGATTCAATCTTGTCCACAAGAAGCTAAAGCCCAAATCTCACCTCAAGCTTGATACCCTAGCTAAGGCTGCCCTTGTTTTCAATTGAAGTGGTTATAACAGATGGAGCATGGTTGAAGGGAAAATCAACCATTTTTTACTAAGTTTGGGAGAAGTTACAGGTTTCTCCAGCTAAGAACCATTTCAAAATCCATCATTAGCTGTCGAAAATTGTTCCTAGGAAATCAATAGCTAAATGCACTTTGTTTTTTCCTCTTAGCTGTTGAACGTTCTGTTATCAACAGAAAACACAAAGATATCCAAAAATTAGGGCAAATGGATTCTCCAATGATCTCAAAGGCTCCAGATCGATTTTCCAGTTAGGAATCGTCCTCAATATGTTGTTGTCGAGCTCAGATTGAATCATATTGGGTTTTTAATGAAGATCAAAGTATAAATCTATTTTTGGAATTTTGTTTGATTTTCCCTAGTTTTAGGGTCATAGTTAGCAGGCCACTATATGATTTTTACCCTTTCAGTGGTAAAAATACAATATATTGTATAGATTGAGGACATATGGTACGATTTTTAGGGTGAGATCATATCCCTCTTTTGAATTTTTATTAATTAGGTATTTGCACAAAATATCTAGAAACAATTAAGGAAGGGATTTGATCTCCTAGTCTATAGGATCTGAATGTAATTAGAGGTTATAAAATATGGAATGTAATATGGGATAGGAGTTATAGACCTGAAGGGAAGGATGGTATGAAAATATCACCATCCATTGTAAAGATGATTCAACAGGTTGTAAGTGACTTTTTGGGATGAATACAAAGACATTTTGTTTTCAGATTCTTGTGTCATGATCATGTGGTGAAGTGCTTATTGATGTAACTTGTTATTCTCTTGTTTCACATACTGTTTCTTTCTACATTGTTTATGAGAATATTATGTTCAGGATTTGTTCTCAACACCTTGTACTAGCTTAAAACAATATTTATGTTTTCTTCAAAGTCTGAATGTAGAATTCGGATAAGCTCTGCTCTGCATTTGGATTGAAACCTAACATATTCTTCCTTTCCATCTCACAAACTATAAGGATCCACTGACATGATTTCCCTTTCTGGTTACATATGATCTCAATTATTCCCTCATTTTACAGCTTTAACCTTTAACTCCATGTTGCCCAATGGTCCTCTTCTGTTGTCCCAACCAAAAAACTCAAAAACAAACTTTCTATCCTCATACCTAGCCTAATATTCAATTCAAACAAAGTTAAATCATACAGAGAGATCCCTCTATGAGTCTTGGAGGGCTAGATCCTTGACTCCAAGTGGTTTTTTGGTTACCTATGTCAATCTCTCCCTCAGCCTGATAAATTACGAAGTGATAACATCAGGCATGTGGGAATCTTCGTTGGCACCAGATCGACCTTTTGTTTTAGTGAAATAGGCCCTGGAATGAGGCTAGGGCCTCATGGGAAAGTTGATGGGATTTTTTGGCTTGTGATGGGGTGTCACACCCATAAAAAGGAATAAAATATTCTAATTAATTATTGAGTTTAGAACGGGTGCCTAAACTCACTCATTGGACATGTATATAAAGGAGAGAGGTCATTGTGACATTTTCTCAATGTGGAAGAATGGAGTTAGCATAAGTGAGTCTGCACTTGTGCTAGGAGACTTGGTGATTTTAGAAAAGGGAAATTCTGCTACAGTGGAAAATATGTCCTAAGATTTAGGAATATCTAATTTTTGTTCTTGGTAGGGAAAATCACACCGCAAGTGTGGTAAAGAAACGAAACCGCGGAAATAAGATATTGTATGGGTAGAGCGAGTTGTACGAGGTGTCCATACATGTATTTGTACATGTACACGGGTTTCAGTGGGAACGGTGACGTACGTATGCAAGTTGCAATGGGAACAACCACATACGTACACAGTTTGCAGTGGGAACAACCACAAACGTACACGGGTTGCTATGAGAATAGTCGCGTACATCCATACAAGTTCTTATGGGCAGGAGCAGGTCAGTACAAGATGGCGTCAGGTGACCTAGTGGGTCATACAACTGGTCTGTAACAAATTTATGAGCAGAGGATATTTCCAAGAATATTGTTGAGGTTTGGTTTTCTTATTTGTATGGTTATTTGAGGACAAGGTTGTCCTCATATTTTGGTGATATTTGTATTGGCTAAGAGGACAAGGTTATCCTCATATTTGTTGATATTGTATTGGTTGGGAGGGATGGTTTTTCCCTCACGATTTATAAATTTGAGAAGGTTACAACAACAAAAATATTGTGTTTCATATATGTTGATTATTCATATCTGATCTTTTTAGTTTTCGTTGCATGTAATTTCAATCAATAGTTTTCAGTGTAAATTTTTCCAGTGATAACAGCTAGGGTTTTACTGTTAGATCACTAGAAAGCAATTTTCAGATCTGAAAATTAGTCACATAAGAGTGTATGTGAAAATTGATAGTTCCTTCTAAATTGCAACTCAATCAAAGTTAAGGAAGATTAGGTAGACATTGTTTTGAGAAAAACTCCAATATTTGCTAGGTAGAGTTGTAGAGAAACAAAAATGAATAGCTCCAACCAGCAATTGGGTAGATGTCAAGAAATTGAAATTGCATACAATGAGGTGGAGAAGAAATGGTTGGAGATCTATAATCTACTTGTGGTTGGTAAAAGTTCTAGGAGCCTTGATGTCTCCAAACATAGAAGAACTTGGGTTTGAAAGATTGAAAGGTGGATTTAAAATATGCTCTAGCAAAAATATTTTTTAAGTAGAGTTGTTAAGAAAATCACGAGGAAACAAGTTTGAGAAAATTGATAGTTGCAGATCAAAATTGATGTTAGGGGTTTGAATGAAGAAAAGAAAACAAAAAGGATGGACAATTCCCACGTTCAAGTTGGGTAGAGTTTTAAATTCAAGGGATAAAGTTGAACATTGCAAGAGAAGAGATAGAATTCAAAAGAATTATGAACACTAGGAGAACCAATAGAAGAAAGTCTTGTGAGGAAGAGGCCTTAGAGGATTCAAGGAGGTCAATGGCTAGGTTAGAAATCTTGGAATAAACCTAAGGAATCAATGGAAATAAAAACTCAAAGAAGTTGGCAAAAGAGAAGATCCTTAACGAGTGAAAAAATTTGAAGACTTCAAAGTGGAGAAAAAGACCTCTTGATGAGGATGAGGTTATGATAGCATTGGAGTAATTGTTGGACCATTAGAATGGATGCCTCGAAGAAATTTGAAGAAACATGGTACATAGAGGAGGTGAATGAAGATCTTCAAGCATTGGAGATGAATGAAAATGAAGAGAAACATGCCTTTGAATGCTTGCCAAAGTGTGAAGAGAACGATGATGTTGAAGTCATCATTTGTGCATTTGAGGATGGGGATTCCCTAGAGGACATGCTCATAAGGGAAATGGATTCAATTAATACATCTAATATTTGTAAATGTGTAGGTACAAATCAAGGAAAAAGTATCCCTATTGTTGTTGTAAGTGAAAAAGAGGACAACATTGAGATTGTTATAGTATTTGAAAAATAATTTGAAGGAGAGGACAACAATGAAAGTGTTGTACCAGTGTAAGATATTAAATCCCCTAGAGAGGTTGTAGAATATAAAATAGAGGTAGATTCAATAGCCATGTCAAGAACTGAAGGAGAATGCAACCATGGAAAAGTTGTGAATTTTTAAGCCACATTTGAAGGTGAAACTATTGAAAAGAGTAGAGCAACATTGGTTGAACACCTTGCAACAATGGAGAATGTTGCAGCAAAAGAGGATGGGAAGCATGGAGTGATAGAGAAGGTTGCAGAGAAAGGGAAATGAATTAAATAGGAAATAGCCTTGAAGGCTATGGAAGTAGATGGAAAACATGAAGATGCTACCATGGTCAATTTTCATTATGAAAGTCAAGACTTCTATGTCCAAAAGGAGCATGAGATTGAGAAAAAGTTTCATATGAAGGATGGAAATGAATATAATGAGACTACCAATTCCAAAATAAAATTAAAGGACGAGAAGGCAACCCAAGAAGTTGAAAATGAAGCAATCAAAGTTGTAGAAGAGATAGAAGAGGGTCTAGAGGAAGCCCTTCTTTTATTTGACCTTTTTTTTGTTGATAAGTGTGAAAGGATAAACAATAACATTGATTCTGCAAGAGAAGATAAGGAAGGTCACCATGATGGAGTGCTAAGGTTTCTAAGTAGCACCATGATTGAACTTGCAACCAACATGAAAGAACATCTTGTAGTGAATGTAAGCACACCCAATAGTGCATGTGATTGATTACACACTAGAAGAGGAAGATGTGATGGAGAGTGAATGGATGCAATTGCATGCATGTAAAGGATATTGGTAAAGGAGAGAATGAAAAAGGTCCCTATGCCTTGTAACATTCAAGAATAATTGTGTCAAGAAGGATATGAAGAAAAAAACAAAAGGGACATTACTATGTTCATGCAACATCAAGATGGATTGGTGCTTGGTGCATTTGTGTCCCAATAAAAATATGGCATTGCACTTACAAGTGAAATTAGAAAGTTGAAAGGAAAAAGGGCTTGTGAAAAGTTGGATATGGATCCATCCCACTCCATTTTAATTTTTTTTGTATTAAATAAGGGCTTGTAAAGCCATGAAAAATCTTTGAAAGGAAAAGTGCAGAACCAAGAGTAGTTTAAGGTGTGGAGTAGAAGGACAAAGAAAAAGAGCCATAAATTTCATGTGTGCATGAGAGGATGGTGTGTAGCTAGCAAGGAGTAGAAATGGAGCTTAAATATGATCGGGGGAATCAACACAAGGTTGTGATTTTCTCTTACCCAAGTAGTGATTCAATCTGCCTCCCCTTATCCAATAATCCATGCTCTCTACGCATCATTGGGCATTGATGTGACATGGGGTATTTTGATCGACTCAATATTTTGGGTCATTTGATTCAACTTCTTAATCCCACAGCCTATATATTCTACACATTGAGGCTTGATGTGACAATGAAGGGGGGGAACCAATGTAGTCAATCTTCACCACCCATTTTCCCTCTACCATCCAATGCTCCTTATCTCCCACTATTTTATAGTATGATGTGGCAATAGGGACTTGGACCTGTGTGATCCCCCTTCTTAATCCAATCTCCCCTCTACCATCCAATGGCCTATGTTCCTCCAAGGTTTTGCATGGTGCATTGAAGGGTCCACATGGAATATCATTGGGTGGTTGGTGCATCGAGATCAAGGTAGAAAGGGGGCCATTTAGTCATGGTGTTCATGGGCAGTCAAAATGTTTCTTATAAGGATGCCACACTACATGTTTTCATACAGGGGCATAGTTGATTAGTTGGTGACCATTGAAAATTGAAGAGGACATGAAGGACATGAAAGGTTTATAGAGGGAAATCCTCTCATTAAAGAGGTTGTATGTAGATAAGTGAAGAATATGAGTATCTTCCACAAGATAGATAAATACAAGAGAAGAGAAAGAAGAGAACAAGAGAGGGATTAAGGAGTTGGTGGAGCTCTCTCATTGAAGAAGTATTGTGCATAGAGAAGAGAAGGAGAATGCTATTATCGATTGATTTTTTGAGCATAATCATGAAGAAGGAAAATAAGGAGAAGAGAATAAAGGGTTTGATTTTGTTGTCATTCGGTAGAATCTTAGAGGAAGAAAGTAGGAATTATTAAAAACATAAGTTGCTTGCATAAGAAGGAGAAGAGTAGAGAATAAGAAAAAGGAGATGGTTCTAGTATTATTGGTTGGGTAGAACCACTATATGGGATAACTTTGTGTAGAACAGTACGAGGTTGTTTTGATAGAGAAGAAGATAAGAAGAAGGAAAGTAAAATAAGAGAATATAATAGAACATAGAGAGGAAGAATGGAATTCCATCTTGAACTTGGTGGTTAGAATGGTGGAGAAAATGCAGAAAACTAGGTAACCCATAGTTTTTGACTTTAAAAGGAGTCACTAACAATGCTTTTCACAATAAACGTAATCCAAACCGAGGTTTAGACTGGTGGGTAACCTGTGAGAAACGGCTTGGCCCTATTCTTTAATTGTAGTTATTTTTTTTAATTATTATTGTAGCTAGATCCCTTAGAGGTTGCATGCACTGTAAATTCTATTTCTAGGATATCAATAATAAATAAATAAATAAGAGAAAACATGTTGTGTTTTATTTCTTTTGTGTCTGCATGTGTGATTTTTTTTGAGATTCCAATTTGAGTTGTGCATGTGTTTCAGGTAAGGGTGGCGTTTTTCCAATCGCCCCAATACTAGGGAGTAACATATAGGTACCATATATACACATTAGACCACCCAATGAAGTGGTTCATTCTCCATTTCAATAACACAGAATAAGCATCCATAAGGTCAACTAGTCAATTAAGGAGTATAATGCATGTTGACACATAGGTATGAAATTTCAGATGTTTTTAGTGTTAACATATGAGCCAAGAAATGTTAAAAACACCTATGTTAAAACATTTGCATTTTGAAGTGGAGGTTTTCAAAGATTTTGTGTAAACATTTTTTAGGTATCTCACATTGGTTGTGAATGTTGGTCCATGAGATCCTATAAGTCGCAACATACCATAATCCTTATGCCAATGTGGGTGTCCATTAAGGTAGTGGCCATCCAAATAACATAATGGTCGATTGGTTATGACATGAATGTGTGCTCGTTTGGTCTCCCCCTCCTCTTCTATCAGACATGTTGTATGGGGATATGTGAGAAAAATAATAACCATTAAATATTAAGTATGACAATCACAAATTGCATACATCATGGTTTACATCATAAAGTATTTTCTACAACTTTAAAATCTCTTATCCCGCCTCTCATAAGTTCCTTTCCCCCTTTTTCGTGTGAAGTTATTAGGGTTTCTGCAGGCTTGTTTTGGTGAAATTTTTGTCCAAGGTTCATGGTACCCTTGTAATCCTTTGGTAATCAAGGTAATGGACCCTGATATAGGCAAAGTGTATTTCAAAGAGGCAAGTCTCTCGAGTTCCTCATCGATATTTAGAATGTGGGGGGAATTGTTAGAGGTATGGAACAATGTGTGATATCTCAATGAGGATGTTAGGAGGACTTTGGAAATTTATTATTAAGGATTCCATCTTCTTGATGGAGCCTACAGGGTGGAGGTAGGGTACTTTCTTGGCCAAAATGTTCTAGAGGCTGATTTTGGATCCTAACAGGATCCTTCTCTAGGTTAGAAAAAGTGGAGGTGCCAACCCAAAGGGAGATAGTGGAGATAGGGAAGCCTCATGTCATCAAGTCTGCAACTTCTAAGGTATAAAGTGTGGTGCAACTTCTCAAGGTTTAAAGGATGGTGAGACATAGGAAGAAGCATTGACATAGGGTTAAACCAGAGAAGGTGAAGATGGTGGTTGGTCAAGATATTTTACTCAAAGAGGTTGAGGGATTGATGAAGTTTTCTCTTGTAGGTTGCTTTATGGGAAAAATGGTGAAAGGGGAAGCTCTAAAGTCATGGACAGAAGGCATAAGAGGAAAGTTCCTAGGCTATATTCCTTAGTTCCACTTACTGGCTAGAGGTTGGTTATGTTTTGAACTTAGAAGTGAACAATATGTATAGGTTATTCCCATACGGGACTGGATGTGGGGCCCTCCAATTTTAATGCTTAAGCATTGGAATCCTAGGTTTGATCCCCATAGGGAACCCATGTACATTCAACAAACCTAGGTCTTATTTCTCGACTTACATATAGAATTGGATCGATGAGATTTTGATCTCTATCAAAAATTCAATTCGTAGATTCATCACCTTGGAGGAGGATTAATGGTGCAATGCAAATAAAAGGATGGACAGGGTTTTGGTAGAAATTGACACCAGAGAAGGGATTCCGACAAAATTAGAAATTGAACGGGAGGTGTTACACCTCAGATTTTATGCAGTGTACCTTACATTTTTTCACAAGATGTGACCACTCTGATGAGCCCAAAGTCTAATGATTTCTTTGTATGTGGCCATGATGGGATGATTGATGTACAAGTGTTGGTTAGTTAGTTTCCCATATCCCCTTAGGTGGGTGTCCATGGCATGTCCTTTTAGGCCCCATTATTTGGGTGCTTGAATTTATTGCTCTAGGTGAATATCCCTGGAAGTGGTAACTCCCTCCATGTCAGGAATTTATGTCCTGGGTAGGTATTCGGGAATTTTGAGGTGGATCTACTAGTATATATGATTTATGGGGGGATTAGTTATTAAGTTATTCTATTTTCTATGTAAAATCTTATTGTTCTTTGTAAGGGTTATCACACCAATAGTTTAGCACACATATTTTACCCCACATGGACCCTCTCTTTCTTATGTGTGTACCAGACTTTGGTCATGGGCCCTCAGAGATGATTCTGCATATGTTCACTTAGTTTCACATCTCTTGAGGCATTGCCACATTTCTCGAGGAAATACACATATTCTAAGGCATTGGTCACATCCTCCACGACACATTTAGGTTAATTTTTCACACATGGACATTCTCTACACACATCACATGGGAAATATTAGAATGTTCATCTTCTTTCATCACTTTTGGAGATGTATTTTACATAATTTGAGGTTTGACCCATTCTTTTGACGTCATTTTTGTTGGGGGTTTTATGACCCGATTTTTGACTTGGAGGGTTACTCCCATGCTTCATGGAGGTGCCTTGACCTTAGATATGGACATGGTCATGCTTCAGAGACATATTTCAAGGATTTATGGACATTATTTGAGAATTCCTTGAGCACATTTTATGGAGGTCGTCTCCTTTTGAGGTCATTCTCCACACTTTCATGAGAATGTTCCACATGGAGGAGAGGAATGTTGGAGCTTTAATTGCTTGGGAGGATACCCCACCTTGTTTTGAGGCCTCCAAATCACTCTTTTCTTGGAACATTGTGCTTGGAGAGAAAATCAGCCCCATTTTTTGTGGGATGCTCCTCTTTTATGAGTGTTTCTAGCATGTAAAGCATATTTTCATTGTATTTTGACTTAGTCTCCTAGTTCTTTGGATGAAAAGTCACTTTTATTTTATTTCCTTAATCTAGATTTAGGTAATAAAGAATGAGAAGGAGTT
>SNQJ01S0254908.1:4631-17230 GCA_010110895.2 Picea sitchensis | reverse complement strand
CAAGGAAGGGCTTGGGAGAGTCCTTAGCCAAAAGTGGGCATGCAATATGCTATGAATCAAGGAAGTTGAAACAACATGAGGGACACTATTTCACTCGTAATTTAGAATTGGAAGCCATAGTTCATGCCTTGAATATGTGGAGGAATTATCTTATGGGAAATATATTTTAGATGAGGACATACCATAGTGGTATTAAATATTTTTTTGGAAAGACAAGTTTGAATGCTAGGAAAATCAGATGGCTGGAATTCCTTAATGAGTATGACTTTGATATAAAGAATATCAAAGGAAAGGAGAACATAGTGTATAATACATTCAACAGAGGGTGCATGAAATGAATGCTACAAACATAATAATGTACAAGTATAATTTGAAATATGTAATTTTGGAAGATGCAAAATCATAGAAACGTTATATGCAGACAACAAAAAAATTACAGCAAGGTAATTCTCAACAAAAAATTAAATATTATGAGTCGAGAGAGGATGTGATCCTACTATATAGGGGAAGAGTACATGTTCCTAAATATCAAGAGATGAAAAACATGGTGCATAAATAGATGCATAATGTGCCTTATGTTGGGAATCTAGGTTACCAAAAAACAATTACAACTATAAAGAGACAATATTGTTGGTCTAGTATGAAGAAAGAGGTGGTTTATTATATATCCATATGTCTATATTTCAAAAGGTCAAGGATGAGAACAAACATCCGGTTGGATTTCTACAACCATTTCCCATTATTGAGTGGAAATGGGAAGTCGTGACAATTTATTTTATCACCAAGCTACAACAACTGTGAAGCAACATGATTTCATCATGGTGGTGGTGGATAAGATACATAAAACTACTCATTTTGTTCCAGTGTGTAATACCCCTAGGTTGAACCCCAATTGTAAATATTAATTTCATAGTACATAGAGGATGGTGAGCCAGGATACTTTGGGGGTAGAGTGACTTTTTATGTATGTATTGTGAGGCCATAGTTCATGTGTGGTTATTAGGATGGAGAGATAGAAGCTAAAAGGCTAGTCAGCCTATATTTGTAAATTCTAATCACACTCATTTTTTTAATGAAAACATGTCACTGCTGCAAACCTACAAAGTAAAAGAGTATGGGGGGATAAACTCCACTATAATGGGAAAAGGGGGGCTAAGAGTATAGGATTAAGGGGATAATCTAAGGGGGATTAATCCCAAAGGAATATTTTAATAATATTCCTAAAGTCTAAAGTTTAAAACTTTGAATATAAAACATACCCTAAGTTCTAAGTTGGGAAATGTATCACATGTCGACCCAAGCTAGTTGCCAACATGAAAAGTGTTAAGTTGGGAACATGCAAGTATAATCAGGGGGATTTAGTTCATTTGTCTATCCGCCCATGATTATTCTCACGTTACCTTACTTTTGTCATACATACCTTCATGATACCATTACCTATACATGTACATGTACCATAGAAAGATTTGTAAATGGACTGAAGAGGTGGATTGTCATACCCATGAGATACTAAAGGAGAAGGTTTTCAAGACTATGAGAATTCTATATAGATGAGAGAACTGCTAGGAATTGATTTCCCAAAGTTTCAAGTTGCATATACAGGGCTCTGAGACTTCCTTTCCATCCTGTTGTTGAAGCCTCGAAAGGGAAGTGGAGCATTCCAATGATTGTTGAGAAGAGAAGGGGCACACATCCTAAGTTGGGATAGGCATGTGTGGAATGAGGTACTGTGTGATGTTAGTTTGATTTTGCACCTATGTAGGAGTTTATTTTTTATAAGATACCTTATCATGGTTAGAAATCATGTACCCAGGTGGAGTTTTAGCCCCAATTCAATGGTGAGACACTGTTGAGAGTTATGAACAATGTCGTATAAGGCTAGGAGGATTGTGGAAGGTATGCAAGCAATTGGTATTGTTTTTACCAAAGATAAGTGTTTATTGTGTGCAAATTTTATGTGTTGTGTTAATATTTATTCAATTATTCTCATGGGTTTTTATTTATATGTTGTATATATATAGTTTTTGTTATTCTGCATTAAACTGTTCTATTGAAAAACATTTTCTTTAATTAAATTAGTATCAGAGTTCTGAATTTTTATGTTGCATTACCCAGCATGGATCTGGGGATGCTACAATGTGGTATCAAAGCTCCAATTTTGACACTGAGCCTATATGGGAAGAATTAGTAGCAGGTTGAAGAAAAAATTCACAGAGAATTAATTTCTAGAGTATCTTTGAAAGTTGTTTCACAAAATTATTACAGTGAAATTGAAGAAATTTCACGAGAATTTGAAGAAAGGGAGCCTCAAAACTTAAAAAATAGCAATTTGATCTATAATTGGGACAAAAAAAAGTACCTATAGATGGTCAAAATTTGAAATTGTAGAGTGCCATGGTGAAATTAAATGGAATTGGACATTTATGGGAAAAATGCCTAAATCCTAGAGTGAAATTATGGAAAATTAGAAGTGGAGGAGGTTGAAATTCATGTTCAAAGGTTAAATTGTTATTCACATGACTAGATTTTTCCACATGAAGCTAGGTGTAGATTTTCCATGGTGGCCTAAAAAATAAATTTCAAAATTATGCAATTTGGGCATTTTTGGACAAATTGGGAAAATTCCAAAATAGGAAAAATTGGGAATTTTTTCATATCATGATGTCAGCCTAACATGGAGGGTACATGTTAGATGACATGGATAAGTGTTTATGTGTACCACCAAGGTAGAAGGTACACAGTGGCATGGTCGCAAAGGAGGCATGTGAGTGGGCACCATGGGGGTAACGCCTTCCTACCTAGCGGAACCACGAAACTTGGACATGTGACAACCCCATGTTAAATGTCAGGAGGGGTCTGGGGTGGTTATGTTAACCATAGGATGAGAGGGGGGGAATGAACTAGGTAAAGACACGTCACCATGATCTTAAATATGGTTAAGTTTTGTAGCCTTTCCCTCCCTCATTTAACGGTCTACATGTCGGAGGGCCTATAATAGGATGGTGACCTTTGATCACCGTTGACACCCCATGATCCTTTTCCATATGATTAAAAGGGAAAAAAAGTTTTACTGCACATGGAGAATGGGTGTGTAATGTCCCTTCCCATCCCCTTGACCTAATATAAAGGCTCCACATGGAATCCAAGGGCCTATGCGGGGATAAATTTAACATGTATGAGCAACTAGAGAAGATAAGAGCTAAGGAAGAAGAAGGTAGAGGGGATGAGGAAAGGACAAGGATACAATAGAATTACAGGGAACCACCCGTGATTCTAGGAGGAATTTGGATTCCTCATGATCAACCCAGCCAACATAATTACACCAAAAATTATAGAAAATAGTGAAACATTATTGGAAAATTATAGTGATTTTCGAGTGTTCAACTTGCAGGCCATTTTCGGAGGCCTTAATGAGGATTTTGAGAAGTCTAATTTGAAATTGTATGTCCTTCCAAGACATAGAGTTTCTATAACTCAAATATTATATCTCAGAGAGATATTTATAACATTGTAATCCATTCATTAAATGGATTTTGTATGAGCGAGTTACAACCAAAACAATGGAGGGTAACTTTTAAAACCCAGTTAACTTTCGAGGGCCATAACTTCCTTCTCTGGAATCATATTGAGGCACAGGATAAGTCTATGGAAAGATATTGAGCCATAGATTGAAAAAATGGAGCCAAATTAAAATTATGGGAACATTAAAAAGGTATAGGAGGGAATAAATGTGTCTGTATCATTTAGGGCCAAAATTATTAATTGGCCTAAAAATTTAGCAGGCTGTATCTAGCATCCCATAACCTAGATAGAGGTGAAATTTGGAAAAATTGTCCAATATATGAATATGAAGTAAAAACATTGGGATCCTACCAAAA
Organism: Picea sitchensis; assembly: GCA_010110895.2. Classification (NCBI taxonomy): domain Eukaryota; kingdom Viridiplantae; phylum Streptophyta; class Pinopsida; order Pinales; family Pinaceae; genus Picea; species Picea sitchensis. The sequence goes on along the minus strand of SNQJ01S0254908.1, from coordinate 13,352 downwards.
CTCCAAAATATCAGGTACAAAGATGCATAAATAAAGTTCATAATTGCACTTGATTGAGGTGTGAACAAAATGAATTCATGGGTATTGGTCAAATGATCATAGCTTTTTGCTCAAGACTCATAATTGAGCAAGGAAGTAGGCATTGGAAAGGTATTGGAAAAACGAGTCCATATATCCTCCTAGAAAATTAAATTGGATTTTTAAATTCACTAGGAACCTGAAGAAATATTTATGATGCACTCATGGAGTAGTATAGTGCATAGTTTGTTTTTATAGATTTCATAATTATTTAGTCTATCAAATCTGGTTTCCTACACACTTTGTAGAGTTAACAAAAATTTGATTAGAAAAAGATCGACACAAAGTTCAGAAGTATATAAGGAATGGAAGATTCACAAAGGTACTATATCGATGAATATGATATCAAAGGGATGTATGTCAGTATGGGTAATGGAGGTACAAATTCAAATGGACATGGCAAAGGCAAGGAAGAAAGAATGAACTTGGTAGAGACCATAAAAGGATGTCCAAAGTTATAAATATGATAATGAGAGGCTTATGAAAGCCAAGGAGAAGCAAGAAGGCTTCAACATAAAGTTAATGCAAAGCTTGGACATAATAGAGAAGAACATGGATAAGGAGACTAAGTCAAGAAAATCAAGGAGTCACAAGTATCATGATGAGAGAATAAGGACAAGAAGTGTTGGAAGGAATCACCATCACTCTCCAACACATTTATTTAGGTGAGCACATAGTATTTCAATCCCATCCCCTGTTAGGAAGCATAAGAGGAGTTCAAGAGTGGATGCACTATAGGGAAAAATGAATAAAATCAAGCCTCCTACATTTGATGGTGAGCATAATAAGGATGAGGATGAAGAGACTTGGTTGTTGGGAATGAGGAAGTATTTCCAGTTTCATAATTACTCTTTAGAGGAAAAAAAGGAGAATTGTCATTTACCATCTCAAATGAAAATAATCAATGAGGTTGGACCGGTTTGTGCAAGTGAAACACATCGATGAGAAAAAGGTTACTTGGAGATAATTTAAAAGGTATTTTCAAAAGAAATACTTAACCAGATGATACTATGACAAGAAAATGAATGATTTATTTGAACTCAAGATTGGGAGTATTACCATAGATGAGTATGAAAGGAGGTTTTTAGAGTTGTTGAATATGTTTCTTTCAACAAGGATGAATAGGTTAAGATTCAGAGGTACTTGAGTGGGATTCCATCATTTATTAGTGATAAGATACAGTATGATGATCCAAAGTCACTAGAGGAAAATATAAGGATAAATTCCTTTATTATGAAAATAGAGGAATACCAACTTTCTAAAAGGCTTGGTAAGACAAGAAGAGGAGCAAGATGCAACAGAGGAAGAAGGGAACCAAGACACCATTCTTCCAAAATAATACTTAAGGAAATCCATTCTCTAAAGAGACCAAAGTGACTAAAATAGTGGGGAAAAGACCAAGGAAGCCACTTATTCAATGTTGTGGTTGTGGGGGATATCATATGTACAAAGATTTTCCTCACAGAGGTGAAAAAGTGAGGTTTTTTCAAAATGTACAACAAGTTGATACAATTGAAGACATGAGAAGAAATGATAGGATCTATGTAGCCCTAGATAACAAGAAAGTTGAGTTTCAATCACATATGATTGAAGTGGAAGGTAATATTAACAACCAACCCATTGGTATTTTAATTGATTCAAGAGCTAGTCATAGTTATATAGATCCTAAGATGGTGGAAATATTTCAATTGCCAAGAAGAAATCTTGGAAAACCTTGGTAGGTGCAGCTAGCTACAGGATCTAAGAGGAAAATTAACGAGATGGTTAAGTCATGTCAAATGGACATGAATGGGCTAAGAACCAGGGCATATTTGAAAATCATACCTTTGGGATCATACGATTGCCCAATTGGTATGGACTGGTTGGACCATAATCTTGATGTCCTATATTGTTATAATAAGTCATTTACATGCTTGGATGAGGAAGGGAACTTGAGGAAATTTCAAGGAATTCCCAAGGAAGTAACCATTAAAGAAGTTTCAGCCTTTGAGATGAAGAAATGTTTCAAGAAAGGGTGTCAAATATTTGAAGCACGTATGCAAGAAACAGCTAAGGATAAATTGTCAAATTTTGAATATTATGTAGGCATAAAGGAGTATGAATATGTCTTTAAAGAAATATTGGGGTTTCCACTGAAAAAATACATTTATTTCTCTATAAATACGATGCCTAGAGTAGCCCCAATATCCAAGACTCCTTATAGGATGAGTACAATAGAGTTGAAGGAATTACAAATGCATCTTGAAGAAAATTTGAAGAAGGTGTATCTACACCCAAGTGTGTCACCTTGGGGTGCCCCGGTATTATTTTTGAAGAAAAAGGATGGAAAATTGAGACTTTGCATTGACTTCAAGAAACTGAATAAGGTAATGGTGAAGAACAAGTATTATTTTCCAATGGTAAATAACCTCTTTGATCAGCTGAAGGATTCAAATATATTCTCTAAGATTGACCTCAAATTGAGATATCATCAAGTGAGAATTAAAGAAGAATACATGAACAAGAAAACCTTTAGAATGAGGTATGGCCATTATGATTTCACAGTGGTATCATTTGGGTTGTCAAATGCACCAGTTGTATTCATGTGTCTAATGATTGGTATTTCCATATAATACTTGGATAAATTTGTCATTTTTTTTTGGATGACATACTTATTTACTCAAAATATGAAGAAGATCATGGCAAACACTTGAGGATGGTTCTACATATATTGAGAGAGCATAAATTGTATGCCAAATTGAGAAAGTGATCATTCTACCATAATATGATTCAATATTTAGGATATATCATTTCAAAAGAAGGGATAATAGTGGATCCATGAAAGATAAGGGCCATTGAAGGGTGTCCAACACCAAGGAATGTGTAACACGCCAGGTTTTTGAACCTCAATTTTAAATAATGTATTGTTACAATGTTGAGAGGCCAAAGTGCCCAAAGAATTATTGAAGGGCCCATATGCCCAAGAAATGTAATGTTTTGATCATTAATAATAATAAATACATTGTTGGCTTCTAGATGGACAAGACTAGAGTTATAGGGGGCTATGATTCCACAAGAGAGGGAGCTTGAGGGACTAAGTGTTTATTCCTATTTTTATTATTACCTTTTTTGTCTAAGTGAGGGGATCAGTTACATGAACTTCTTGGGGAAGGCCAGGAGGTTCCTATTTTCCCCACGAGGTTACTTAAACCCACCTCTAGTCTGATGGGGGGTTGGACTGATGACGTGTTCATTGTTTTCCTGTTCCCTCACTCAGTATTACCTCACACACTCCCATGCACGCACTCCCATGCACACCCCCATGACTCACCCATTGATCCATCATCACCTACGTCTTGTCTTGGAAAAGGAAACAAATTTGTTGAAGAAATTAGCCATAGTATAGTTGGTTGTAGTGGTCGCTAGTGTGATCCAGCCTTGAATTGGGGCTTGCATGTCTGAAATGCATTGGCCTGTGCCATTTTTTGTTCACAACTGCGAGGCCTGAGAGTTCCAGCATTGAGATTCTAGACCAACTATGCTGGAAGCTCTGGCATGAAGGAGAAGGACTGCCTGAGGGATTGCATGGCAGAGAAGGGTGGATATCCATTCTCTCGGGTGGCATAGGATTGGTAGAAGAGAGATGGGAACTTGGATTGTTGTGGGTGTCAGGAAACTGGTGAGAGATTGAGAGCTAACTGGTTTTGGAACCCAATTACACTCTAGAACTATCCTTTTGGATTCATAGCCCTGGCTTGAGGGTGACAATGTCGTTGGGACTTAGAGCAACGGTTTCTATGGTTGGGTGGAACATCCTTGGTTTGCAACTAGTTTGTGTCGTCTTTCATAAAGATAAGTTCTCTCTGTTGTGATATTACTATCTATGTATGGATGTATTCTTCTGTGTAATTTAATTTTCATTTACATGTGTATGACTGTATTTTCGTTGTCATGTATATTTCATTATTGTTTAACATAATCTTTAGATCATGGATGATTTCTAGATATTTGTTGTTCATGTCGTTAAATCTTTTATAGTATGCATCCTTAATAAATAAAGAAGGTCAGCATGAGAAATAAGTCCAAGGGCAGGGTAGCAGGTAGCTTACCCAGCCTGTGGGTGGCTGGGTATGTTACATATTGGTATCATAGCTTCTGGTTGAAACACCGGTCGGTATGGGTTGGGTCTATTGGTCAGAATATCATGGTCGATATTGAACTCTGACCATGAAGTTGAAAAGATTATAAGGAATGGCATTGTAGATGCTACGTAGGAGACAAAACATCATAGAACCTCTGTGAGGGTTTGAAGGATCATGGCCATTTCTTTTTAATTCGGGAACGATCGCCATGGTAGGATCAGGGAGATCCAAGATTGTTGGATTGGAGGAAAAGTAAATAGGGGTCATCTGATGAAAAGGAAGCAAGTTTAAGGTCGTTCCCATTGGATCCCATTGGAGAGAGAGATCAACGACCAACATGCATTGCAGGGAACTGAGTTGCATGGGAGATAATTTCCCAAGGAGGTCTCGCACTCCAAACCACGGTTTCCCTGGGGGTTACATGTCAACATCAGGAGAATTGCAGGGTGAAAAGTGGGTTAATCGAAACCATCGATGTATGCCCCCGCAAATTGAAAGGAATGCAATGATGTGAAAGGTAGGGCTCGAACATCAAAACTCTGAATAGTCAAAGTAGCTAGGGACTATCAATCCATAGGAGGAAACATGTCAATTGATGGCCTGCTCCAGGTGAAATCACTCCAGGAAAGAGAAAGAAAGAAGAAGTTGAGATTTGAGACTCCCGAAGCCCAGAGAGTCGGAGACCCAAATTAAACATCGACTTTCGGATCGCCTTAATTAGATCTTGACCGTCGATCTCCCAGAGGTTACGTGTCAGTAGATTAGTAAATCTGGACAAATCTATTCAAGAGATTTTCAGTTGAGGTTTGAGGCTCCCGAAGCCTAGAGAGATGGAGTGTCGAAGAAAACCTCGACTGTCCGATCATTTCAGAAGATCTCAGCCATTGATCTGCCGAGAGCCACGCGTCACTAGATCCATGACTTCGGATAAAATCTAGTGGGGCCAAATAAGTTTGAAATTTGAGATTTCTGAAGTCCCGAGTCCTGAAGGAATCATGGTCGTCGATCTGCAAGGGACACACGTCAGAATATCATGAACTTCGGATAAAAATATTTTCAATGAAAAAGGTTGAAGTTTGAGATCTATGAAGTCCGGAGCCCTGAAGAAATCATAGCTGTCAGATTAAGGAGGACACGTGGAGTAGATCCATGGAATCTGGGTGAAGACATAAAGTGAAGATTGTTCATCTGATCCAGGAGGACACATGGTGACAGATTAGCCAGTTTGGGAATTCAAAGTTTGGGAGAATTGAAAGTTTGCTAGTTTGAAAACTCCTGAAGCCCCGAAGCCCAAAGAGCCAAAGTGATAAGGCACGATGACATCACTAGGGATGACGTGGACACATGGGATGTGTGCCACATGTCGATAATTTTTGGTCATTTGGAACATTTAAAAGTCAATTAGAACGTGACACATGTCACCCGCCTGATTGGGCAACCACGTGTCTACTTCCAACATTTCGCCACGTGGTGACAGATCGTTCAGTTCGAAAGACTAGGCACTCCAAAAGGGAAGGAGGTGATAGGTTGGTTGGGTTGAAAACTCCCGAAGGCTAGATTATATATCGACCATCGATTCTATAGGACACATGTCAAGGGATTGTCGACTATGGGTAAAAGCACTCAGGGATAAAGTGCAGGAGGGAATTTTGAAACTTCTAAATCCCAAAACACCAAAATGATTCACAGACGTCGATTTGTGGGAGGACACCTATTAGCAGATCAAGAACCTAGGGTAAATGTGTACCAGGAGGAGGAAATGAAGAAAATTTGAGACTCCCGAAGTGCGAACTTCAGAATAATATCTCGATCGTTGAACATGAAAGAGGACAAGGATCGTTGATATGGTCCTGGATAAAATATTCGAAGTCTCGAAGCTCTAGACAATAACTTTTTCAACCAATAATAGGGTCATGACCTTGGACATATGTATGTTAAGAGTTGAGGAAGAAAGATAAGGGCCAAATTGGTTGTCTCCAGACAGAAAAGTGCTAAGGGAGGATTTAGCCACAGTTTCTAGTCATGGTTACCTGGGAGGTGGTTTAAAGGAAGCGCCTATGTAGGGTGAACTCTATGTCAGCCAGGGATAACATGAAACTGTTATTTTCGGAGAATGGGGATATGATTTCCATAAAAAAGAAAGATACTTGTAGCATGATTTGACAATTTTTTGTATCATACGCATAATTCTAACAAAATGGTCGCTTGCACATTTTGTAGAATTAAGAGGCTTAAGCGCATCAGCTCAGGATGCATATTGAGGAAATGGGAGAAGGTGAGGGAGCCTCCAGTCATGAAAAGGAGGCCAAAGGCCAGAATACAAGAATCGTTAAGGCATAGACAGAGTCCAATGGATGCAAGGAAAAAGGATAATAGGAAACGTTAATAGAAATAGTAAGAAGCTTGAATATGGAATTGTAGAGATACAAAGTAGACAATGAGAGATTGATGAGAGAGAAAAGTCAGATAAATTCTCGAGTGTTGCAGAGTTTAAATCAGTTGTAGAGGAAAATGAAGAAGGAATTGAACTCAATACAAGAGGAAGAATCAAGGTGTCAGGAAAGAGGAGATGTTCGTGGAAGAGCTAGTTATTCTAGAAGTGCTAGCAGAGATCATGGACACCACTCACCTCCTTACTCAAGAAGGAATGTTTATGCATCAGATGATCTCGTAAGAAACCCAGAAGTCTCTCCTATCAGACACTAGAGAAGGAAACAAGCGATAGATAGTTTGCAAGGAGAACTAAGGAAGCTCAAGCCACCTTCCTTCGATGGTGAAATAGAAAGGGAAGATGATGTTGAAGCATGGTTTCTTGGGCTCCAAATATATTTTCAGTTGCATAAATATTCATCAAACCTAGAAGCCAGGATTTCCACCTACCATTTACACGGGAAAGATGCAGTGTGGTGGGACCAACTGAAGCAAGTGGAACATGTCAATGAAAGTAGGATCACTTGGAAAAAGTTCAAGAAGTACTTCCAGAAGGAGTACCTCTCAGAGAATTTCTATGACAAGAAAATGCAGGAGTTCTTTGAACTCGGGTTGGGAAGCATGACTATGTCAGAATACGAGAAGAAGTTCTTGGGATTGTTAAAGTGTGTCAGGTTCATTGGTGATGAGAAAGTGAAAATACAAATATTTCTAAGTGGATTTCCAGCCTTCTATAAAGAAATGATCAAGTATGATGAACCCAAGACCTTGAATGAGGCCATTAGGAAGGCTAAATACTTGTATGAACAAGGCCATCAAAGAGAATCCCTACAGAAATATTGGAAGGACAAGAAGAATGCGAAGTCCGATCAGCAAAGGAAAGGATTCAAACCTCCCTTCAATAGGAATGAGCCTAATAGAAATCATCAAGATCAGTATGCTAAGGAGGATTTCAAGAAGGAAGAATCCTTGGGAAAAAGGGGAAGGCTACCAATCCAATGTTGGAGATGCAAGGAAGATCACCTATAAAAGGATTGCCCACACAGAAAGGATAGAGAGAATACTATGCACAACATTCAAGAGGCTACAATAGTCAGAGATATCGGGAAAATCTATGCATCATTAAATGATAGAAAAATAGAGTACCATTCCAATATGATCGAGGTGGAAGGTAAGATCATAAATCAGCCTGTTTCTATTTTGATTGATTCAGGAGCAAGCCATTGTTACATTGACCCTAATATAGTGGATAGATTACATTTGGAGAGAAGTAAACTTGGAAAAACAAGTTTGGTTTAGTTAGCCACTGGAACCAAAAGAATAATCCATGATATGGTCAGAAGTTGTTCCATAAGTCTTAATGGTGTGAATACTAGTATTGATATAAACATCATACCATTGGGTTCTTATGATATTCTGATTGGGATGGATTGGTTTGACAAGCATCGTGTTGTCTAATATTGTCATAATAATACATTTACATGTCTTGATGGAAATGGAAAATGTTGGCATGTTTTACAGGTAGCATATGGTTTTCATTGATGGAAAGTATAGCAGAGATGATGGCATGGAAAGATCGGAAGCGTAAACTCCATTTCAGAGTTTCAGATACCAGGAGTTGGAGGAGTCAAGAGTTGAGACTCTTCATCACAGGAATCTCGAAGTTGCGAAATGTGAAACACTGAAATCCCGAAATAGGCACATCAACAAAGACTCCATTTTAGAGTTTTGTAGATCGGGAAATCAAAGGTTTCAGATACCGGGATTTGGAGGAGTCAAGAGTTGTGACTCTTCATCATAGGAGTCCTGAAGTTGCAAAATTCGAAATGATGAAATCCTGAAATAGGCACATCAACAAAGACTCCATTTCGGAGTTTCGCAGACCGGGAAATCAAAGATCAAAGTAACTTTAACCTTTGAAGTCACGATATGCAAAATCGCAAAATAATCCTAGCTGTCGGATCGAGGATTGATATGGACCGTTGATCAGACACAATGAAGGCCCATGAAGTTTTGGGGATCGCGACATGGACCATTAAGATATTTGATCACAAGAATTACCAAAATCGCAAAATGATGAAATGCGAAATTG
>SNQJ01S0254906.1:0-12600 GCA_010110895.2 Picea sitchensis | reverse complement strand
CTTTTCTTAAGGTTAGACAAAAAATTTACCATAGAGAAGTTTTAGACTTCGGATTTAGAGTCTGAACTGGGCTTTAATTAGGGAAGTTGGTTAAGAATTTCTAGATGTGTTAAATGTCTTAGGGCCATCTAGGTTTGTTCCTTCATCAACATCAATGTGACATTCCCTTCAGGATGCACCACGTGCTCCAAGGGTGCCACTCGCCAACTTGTTTTTCTTTTGTGCGACGTTCCCTTCAGGATGCACCACGTGCTCCAAGGGTGCCACTCGCTAACTTGTGTTTCTTTTGCGCGACGTGCCCTTTAGGATGCACCATGTGCTCCAAGGGTGCCACTCGCCAACTTGACTAATTGGTAGACATCAATAACCCCTGGAGTCAAGACTCCGCTACGTGAACTTTTTGGAGACTAAGGATTTTTAAGGAATAAGGCCCCCGACTTATTGCGTGCCCCTTAGAGTCATCGTGAGTGACTGTCACAGTCTACCCTCATGGCATCGTGGATCCTCTCGAGCTAGGTAATCATTAACCTACAGTTCGAGCCATGGTGGGAGTGCTAGTAGGATGTGGCAGGGCTGCTATCCACACCTCTCCCTCAACCTCTCTGGAAATTGTGTGTGGCCCATTTACTCCATATTTGAGTCTAGTCGACAAGCTATCGTCAGTCTGCATCATCAACAAACGTGTCAGAACATGTCCACATCATATCATAAAATAAATGTAATATCACAGTAAATAAATCAACCCAAACAACACACTCCCTGACTCAATCCGGAGTCCAAGGGGTTCCGTCGATGCCTCTTCATCCTCAAGGTCAGAAACCCTGCACGCTCAATAAAAGTAATTCAATAGCACCTATCTATGTCAAAGCAGTAAGACATCATGTCATCTAACATAATGCATCATAATCAAGGACAAATGTTTTAATATCATAATAGTCTGGATCACTTGCGAGCAAGTGTCCACAAAAATAAGTTTTCTCAGTGTGCCAGTGTAGGATGTTACATACACCCCCTCTTGGTCTAAACTTCGTCCCTAAGTTTCATGGTATAAATGCTGAAATAAATGTATCATCGTATCATAAGTCTATCTACCAAACAAAAATGGAAACTGTTGGCGCATATCATATGCGTCCTCCCAGGTCGTCGAGTGCAGACTATAGTTGTCCCACTGGACCTTGACCTCATCTACCATTCGACGTCATAATTGTCTAATGCGGTGATCTAAGATGCGGACTGGCTCAGCCATGAGTGCTCCCTCGTCTGATACCTGCAAGGAACTCATGTTAATCACATGTGTAGGATCACTAATATAATGTCTCAAAACAAATACATGAAATACATCGTGCATACACCTCAAAGAATCAGGCAAGGCTAGTCGATAGGCCACGGGCCTCTTTTTCTCCATGATATTCAAAGGTCCCATGAACCTAGGAGAGAGTTTAGCTCCCTTTCCAAACTTGATCAAACTCTTATACTGTTTAACCCGCAAGAATACTCGATCACCGACCTCATAGCTACGGTCGACTCGATGCACATCAACATAACTCTTTTGTCGATCCTGCGGTTCTTTAATCCTTTGTCTTATGGTTTGAATTTGCTCTTCCATTTCTTGGATTGCTTCTGGTCCCATCAGGACCTTATTCTCAATCTGATCCCAACTCAAGGGCGTCCGACATGGTCGCCCGTAAAGAAACTTGAAAGGCACCATCTTAATGGTGCTATGGTAACTGTTGTTGTAAGTGAACTCTACTAGAGGAAAGAATTCTTCCCAACGCTTTTGTTGGTCCATCACATACATGTGCAACATGTATTCCAAGGTTTGGTTCATTGGTTCTGTCTATCCGTCAGTCTTTGGGTGATATGAAGTACTAAAGTTAAGTTGAGTTCCCAAGGCCTTTTGGAAACTCGTCCAAAATCGTCCATTAAACACCAATCCTCGATCGGATATAACCCTCTTAGGCATGCGATGTAGCCTCACAATCTCACTGATGAAAAATATAGCTATGTCAGGTGCCTGATACGTTGTGCGCACAGGAATAAAGTGAGGACTCTTTGTCAGAGTGTCTACTACTACGAAAATCGAGTCATGTCTCCTTGCCGTCAGTGGCAATACAGCAATAAAATCCATCGAAATGACCTCCCATTTCGATACCGGAATGGCATGTGGTTGTAGTAATCCTGCTGGATGTCTATGTTCGGCCTTTACCTGCTGACACTCTAGACATATGGCCACATAGTTGACTATGTCGGCCTTCATTCCCTTCCAAAAGAATAAGGGCTTAAGGTCTGCCCTTATCTTCGTGACTCCTGGGTGAGCCGTGTAAACTTCTTTATGATCCTCTCTCAGGATCAACATCCTCAACTCGTCGTTTGGTGGTACATAAATCCGACTTTTAAACCTCAATAACCCATTTATATCAAAATAAAATCCCTCATATCGTGGTACCATCATTGTTTTTTGTCCAATAAATCCCTCGACCTCCTTGTACCAGTCGTCGTCACCTTGTAAGGTTAGAATCCTTTCACATAGATTCGTCCGAAGAGGCAACACCAAAAATATGTGTGGCCTCCGACTCAAAGCATATGCCACTTGGTTCATTGTTCCCTTTATGTAAGTAATCTCAAAGTCGTACTTGCTAAGTAATTTCGACTAACGTCGTTGTCGCGCGTTCAGGTCGTTTTGCGTAAAAATGTGTTGTAGTCCACAATGATCAGTCTTTAGTTCAAATTTTCATCCAACAAGGTAGTGTCTCCACACCTTCAAGGTTCATGTGTCCCATAGTTCTGTTCATGCCTCCTCAGTCTCCTCGAAATGTAAGTGATTACTCGTCCGTCTTGCATCAAGACTTCACCTAAGCCTTCCTTGGATGCGTCGGTGCATACCAAGAATTCTACATCCATGTCAACAACTCTTTAAGCCTCTGAAATGCTTCCACGCATTTCTCGGTCCAAACAAACTTCTTTTTTTTCTTCTGCAATTCCGTGATCGGATTTTCTATCTTCGAAAATCCCTCGAAAAACTGTGAGTAGTATCCTACTAAACCCATAAAACTACGCACTTTTGTGACATTCATTGGTGCAGGCCATTCCATAATAGCCTCAACCTTGGATGGATCCATGGCGATGCCTTCGCCGGAGATAACATGCCCTAGGTAGTGAATCCTCGATTGATAAAAAGAGGATTTGGACAACTTCGCATACAATTGGTGCTCTCGCAAACACTGTAATACCAAGTGAAAGTGCTCGTCGTGCTCCTCCGTTGTCCGAGAGTAGATCAAAATATCGTCAATGATTACCTGAATGAACTTGTCCATGTACTCACGGAACACTCCATTCATCAAACTCATAAATACTCCTGGGGCATTTGTCAGTCCAAACGGAAAAGCAGTAAACTCGTAATGTCTGAATCTCATCTTAAAGGCATTCTTAGGGACATCATCTTCCTTGATCTGCAATTAGTGATACCCTGATCGAAAATCAATCTTGGAGAACACCGTCACACCCTTCATTTGATCAAATATATCATCAATTCTCGGCAAGGGATACTGATTCTTTATCGTGGCCATGTTCAGTTGAGGGTAGTCGATGAAAATCCTCCACGATCCATCCTTCTTCCATATGAAAATAATTGGTGCACCCCACGGTGAAAAACTAGGACGTATCAGTCCTAGATCTAGCAACTCCTTCAGTTGCATTTTGACCTCTTGTAACTCCAGGGTCGACATTCGATAAGGCATTCTCGCTATCGGTTTAGTCCCCGGTTTTAGGTCTATGGTAAACTCCAACTCCCTCTCTAGCAACATCCCAGGTAACTCCTCCGAAAACACGTCTGCAAACTCTCTCACCACCGAAAGGTGTTCTTTACCTTCCACTACTCCCTTCTCGTTTACCGCAAGGATAGCATAAAGATTTCAACCCTTGCGAATACTCTTCCGTAGCTGTAAGGAAGAGACGAATCTCAGGGAAACACCCTGGTTCCATCCTACAATTACACGTCTCTGTCCCTCGTCATCGACCAAGCTCAACCATTTTGTCTTATAGCTGACTATCGCCTCATGCGATTCCAACCAATCCATACGAATTACGATATCGTAAGATTTTAATATCGTAACATACAGGTTGGTCCTCGTGACAAACTCTCCCAGGTTAAGGGCACATCCCATAACCTTTCCTCCAACCTTCTGTTTGGATCGCCGAGCCATCCCTATGAAGATAAACTCATCATGTTCGACGGCCTTTACCTTGATCCTTTTTAGTGTTGCACCAGAAATGAAACTCTCAGTAGAACCAGGATCTATCAAAACACTAAGGGTCTGGTCAGCGATGGTACCTGTCGTCTCGAGCACAGTCGACTGGTGCTCTACCTGGCGGTTATTCACTACTGCATGAATCCGATGGGCCTTGCCCATATCTCCCACTCTAGTGGATCCAAAGGATCTAGACACTCTGGTCCTCTCCACGGGATAGTCACATTGGTAGTGTGGCTCCCCACACGTCCAACACCCCTTCTTCATCCCAGAAGTCCTGGTACCCAAAGTAGAAGATGGCGGCCCACCGGCCTGGAACCTTAGTCTGTTCTACTGAACAGGCCTAAACTGTTGCTACTGTGGGAGATGCTGTTGTTGATACTGTGGTATCCAATAAGGTGTCCACTGTTGAGGTGGCGGTCGCCGAGGTGTAGTGAAGGTGGATCCCCTTTGGAAGCCACGCTATGTTGACGTAAGTCTCGTTGGGGTCTGATGCTGCGTGGTTCCAGATGAACCCTTCCCTCTAGGTCTCACTGGAGTCCTAGTCTGACCCCCACTAATAAGCTCCTCCTCTGCTATGAGGGCCTTCTGGATGGCATCGTGCAAGGTTTGAGGCATCAAAATCCTAACCTTTGCATGTAGGCTTCCGTTAAGGCCAAACACGAACCAATTGACCTTAAACTTCTCTGTGTTAATATGTGGAGCATACCGAAGCAGCTCCATAAAACATGCCTTGTTCTCGGGCACCATATGACCTCCCTATCATAATGTATTGAACTCATTGAGCTGACGCTCAATGAATTCCTCAGAAAGGTACCTCTCTCGAAACCGTTGCTCGATCAGTTCCCACGACACATCTTCGACGTCCATGTTAAGATGTGGTAGGAGTGTCTTCCACCATAGAAGAGTGCGGACCTTCATGTTGGAGGTATAATTGCGAAGTGCGAAGCACATCGCCATATTCTCCAACCATGCCTCAACGACGGTGCCATCCGGGGCACTAAAGAACTCAGGAAATTTAACCTTCTTGAATTCACAGTGAATGCTACCAGTAATGGTTGGTGCACGTGGTAGAACCTCAACAGATGCCAGTGCCTTGGCCTCATCTCTATCCAAGCGGCTAATTAGTGCTTCTGACATGCGCTGAAAAGATCTCATCATCCCGACCACGTCGTAAACTGCTATTTTCTCCTGATCGAGAACCTGCTCGCCTCCCTGGGGGTTAGACCCCTCAGGTGTGGATGCTACTCGAGGCATCACGCCTCCTCCCCTAGCACCCCGTCGTCTGCCTCCGCGACGTCCTCTAACAATGTTTACCTTCATGCACACAATCAACTCGATCAACGATAGTATAATCAAATCAAATCATGTCATGAAATCCATAGAGAATCCCATGTCACGGCTCAAGCCAGCTCTGATACCATATGTAATGAACCTCCTCGTTACGCTGACAATCCTCTTATAACAAGTGCATTTTTTTTTTTGTTACAGGTGTGTGCGCACGTGTACAAGAGAACTAAACACATTTGACTCTACGTCGCCAATTGAAGACGAATAAGACGCAACCACAATGAACACAAGAATGTGACATAAGATGCACAACAAGTGACTGCATGTAATTAACGATGATCAATCGACAATAAGTAATATTGACTACCCATCCATCCTACCCTATAATTGTTAGGACCTCCAAGACACATAAACAACACTCAAGCCCAGGTTCCCATTGATTTTAACCATTTAAGGTCTCAGGGTTGGCAATTGTTCTGAGGAACATGGAGGTGTCTACATCCCGCACGACACAATAAGACCAAGCCTACTAAGCCAATGATAAAGACACCACCATCAATCGTAGTCAACAAGGTTATGTAATAACCACAAAACTACAATAATCCTTACCATACTTGATAACAACTTTACATTTTATTGTTACGAAAATCTTGTAAATAAATTACAATTACCAACCTTTTACTTATTATCTAATAACCATAAAGATGCAATATCCTTTACTATACATGATAACCACGTTACACTTTTTTATTACTAAACCCTTGCGATAAATTACAATTACATAAATTGTATATGTTTCAACCATAAAATTTCAATGACCTTACATGATAAAAACATTGTGAATAAACAATGAGGATCTCACATTAATAAGTTATCAATGCTAGCATAGCAATCTTCCTCTTGCAAGAACCTTACATTTTATATGATATCAATCACCAGGAATTACGAGAACATTCCCTAATCATAACCATATCATCACAATCTATCTTACAATAACATTTCAATTAAATAACCAGGATTTTACATTTGAGTTGTTATGAATAACAATGGCACTATGGTAACATTTCCATAACCTAAACATATCATCAATTTTACATTACTATAATATTCAATTAAATAACAAGGATTTTACATTATATTGTTATTATTAACAATTGGAACTACAATGGTAACACCAGAAAGTAGCCATATCGTTACTTTTATATTAAATAGTATTGCAATTAAAATAACAAGGGCCCTACATTTCATTGGTCACAATTAACAAGAAATTGGATGACTTCCATAAATAACCATATTCTTATTATTGATATTACAAAGACCATGCAATAAAATAGCACTGACCTTACTTTTAAATGATAACGAAGATTGGCCTTACGTTTTATCCTTAACCAATAATACATTTACAGTCACAACAATTACATTTACATAACGAACAATATAATATAGTCGCAACAGTTACACCCTTTCTATCACAATGTTAGGTATCAAGACAACGAGGCTAGTGCCTATGAGTCATGTCAGAGCCCATTCTGGAAACCAATGCACGCATGCCATAATTCATGCATCCGGTTGGCAGCCATCAATGGCAGTGGTCAGGGGAAGAATCAAAGGCAGTTCCCCAAATGGCATATGTAGTTTCTAAAACATTCACCAACTCCCTCCTGAAGGCACATGAATCTATTCATGCAATGCACAGAGAGAGGACATGTCTGCAATCGCCGAACGCGGCCTTACGCAAGTTAAACGAGGTGGATGGGGTCTAAACGTTAAACGAAGCATTCGTCAACGATCATACCGCCAATCAATCTAAAATCTGAGCCCGTAGCAGAGAAGTCATGTCCTGTGCAGGCGAATTAAAGAAAGGTGATATAAAAATATTGCACCATCAAAAATTGCGGAAGGAATTAAAAATTTTAATGGTTTACAGAGGAGAGCCATAGGTGAAGACATGAGTACCCTAACCAAGGCACAGTGACAAAAATCAAGACAACACACATGGGAAAAAATTCGTGAAATGTTGACATGACCATTGAAGGGAACAAACAGGAAAAACGGGATGGAATTTATTCCTTTTAGTGCATTAGAATGCTGGGTAAAATGACCACGTCAGAATTTAGGTTACAGAGGTGAAGGGTAGCCAGTTTAAAATCACTGTGGCAGAGGATGCGAGTTGGTTCCACACCGTGGCAGGGAAATGAAGTTTTAAGTTATTTTTCCAATCCAGTGGCAGCGATATGTATTCACTAGATTTGCGGGGTTTGGAGTGGTTAAAACACATGGGTATCTTTCCCCAATTCTCACGGAATTATGACACCTACCTGCAGAGATTTAGTGGTCGTAAAATGAAGGGGGTAGCCTTCATCAAACGCAGAGAATCCATAACACCATGCGTAGAGATTATCAATAAAATTGCAGAGCATTTACAACAGTAATCGTAGAGATATCCAACGAAACGCAGAGAAATTTTAACAATAAAAACACAGTGATAACCAAACAACGCAGGGAATTTCTCGCAGTAAGAACGCAGAGGTATACAACAATCACATAGAGTTTTTAACAACAAAAACACAGAGATATACAACGACAATGAAGAGAAACAATCGCAGAGTTCGGATGCGAAGGAAGTAATGCAACGCGGTGGGGTTCAACCAACAATCTAAATTTCGCCAGGGAAACTCAGTCATTAGGGATATAGAGGCCAGGCTAGAGTGGCCATTTATTTATTTATATTTTTTTATATTTTCTTTTTCAACACATGGTTAAATTTCTTCCACCAACACATAAAGGAAATGATGAGATATTTATTTCTCATACAGTATTAAATTTAACAACAGATATAACATTTTTACAACAGTTACCCAATAAAAGAACTCCTAGGTAAATAAATAAAACAATCATTCCAGCCAACCAGGTTCAACACCGATCAAAATTAAATAACTTCATCTCAGAAAACCATATAAAATGATGACAACAGAATAGAAGTCTAGGGCCCTAAGGTTATCTGATTGGGAGGATCACAAGGGTTACATCTGACGAGGCACAAAAAATAAACAACAAGGAGTAAGATAAACCAAAATCCAAGGCCATACCAAAGGACGTATGCCATCAATCAGTATACCTATCCAATACAAGAGCATATCTACTTCATAATTCTTAATAAATTCTACTCTACCAAATAAACGAGCGTACCTTTGCCTTATCGCCTGCCTCGAATGACGTCCGCGCGCTCCATGCCGCTCTTGCTCGCCAACCGTCGAGACCTCACCGGTACCTCCCAGCCAATCGCTAGGGGTACTCTTCTTCCTCCTTATACCCTCAAGCCGCAAAGGGGCCACACACTATCCATATGGTACGTCTAGCTCCCAGCTCGCCTCGCAAGGCTGAGCTACCACTCCTATCCGAGCTGGGAAATCCCAACTCCCCACAAGTAATCAGTCAAGTCACAATTCTGGCAGCATAACGTTACGCTAATAGTCGATCCCCTTTCTTCCTCATCTTCCCTTTCTTTTATAGAGTTTTTATACCCTCCAACTTTCCTTAAATCACATTTAAATTAAGTTTTAGTAAAAATATTCTAAATATTCTCCTTCGCGGAAGAGTCGTCCATCCCCCTTTTTTCTCCAATAATTATTTTCTTTAATTTATTAATTGTCTCAATTCCCTCACCCACCTAGAATTGCTCCTAAATTTACTCCTAGGTGTTCCTAGATTTCCGTTCAGGCTTAAATACTTTCCCTAAAACAAAGTTGTTAATTCTGTTCATTTTAGAAGGTTCTTAATTGGAGATTCCTTACTATGTTCACCTCGCTTTTTACCATAAATTCCCCTCTTTCCCTTATTATCTTTCCCCCTATTCCTTAGTTTCCTAATTATTATTATTCCCTTCTTTCCCCTTTTATTAGAGCCTAAATGGCAGTTGCGCTAATTACTCTTTTCCCTTTTATTATTAAACTGATATCTTTTTACACTTTCACAAGTTAAAGAATTTATTTCTTCTTTACAATTTTTAAATCAACTGATTTAATTAATTTCTTCAGTCTCTTCATTTTACCCAATTTTTTTTTATGAAAACTTAAATTATTACTTAAGTGGATTTTAGTTTAAATTTTTATTTTTATTTTTATATTGTCTTTTCTTAGAGAAGTTTTAGACTTAGGACTTAGAGTCTGAACTGGGCGACATTTAATTAGGGAAGTTGGTTAAGAATTTCTTAATGTGTTAAATGTTTTAGGGCCATCTAGGTTTGTTCCTTCATCAACATCAATGCGACGTTCCCTTCATGATGCACCACGTGCTCCAAGGGTGCCACTCGCCTCATTCGTTTCTTTTGCACGATGTCCCCTTCAGGATGCACCACGTGCTCCAAGGGTGCCACTCGCCAACTTGTGTTTCTTTTGCACGACGTGCCATTCAGGATGCACCACGTTCTCCAAGGGTGCCACTCGTCAACTTGTGTTTCTTTTGCGCGATGTGCCCTTTAGGATGCACCACATGCTCCAAGGGTGCCACTCGCCAACTTGTGTTTATTTTGTGCGACGTGCCCTTCAGGATGCACCACGTCCTCCAAGGGTGCCGCTCACCAACTTGACTTATTGGTAGACATCAATAACCCCTGGAGTCAACACTCCACCAGGTGAACTTGTGGGAGACTAAGGGTTTCTAAGGAATAAGGACCACGAATTATTGTGCGCCCCTTAGAGTCATCGTGAGTGACTACCGCAGTTTGCCCTCATGGCATCGTGGATCCTCTTGAGATAGGTAATCATTAACCTACAGTTCGAGCCACGATGGGAGTGCTAGTAGGCTATGGTAGGGTTGTTGTCCACACCTCTCCCTCAACCTATCTGGAAATCATGTGTGGCCTCTTTACTCCATACGTGAGTCTGGTTAGCAATCTATCACCAGCCTGCATCATCAACAAACGTGTCATAACATGTCCACATCATATCATTAAATCAATGTGATATCATAGTAAATAAATCAACTCAAATAGCACACTCCCTGACTCAATCCGGATTCCAAGTGTTTTCGTCGATGCCTCTGCATCCTCAAGGTCAGAAACCCTCCACACTGAGTAAAACTATGTCAATAACACATGTCTATGTCAAAGCAGTAAGACATCATGTCATCTAACATAATGCATCATAATCAAGGACAAATATTTTAATATCATAATACTCCAGATCACTTGCGAGCAAGTGTCCAGAAAAATAAGTTTTCTCACTGCGCCAGAGTGGGATGTTACAAAGAGAAAATACATTGGTACAAAGAGAAGCACCAAGTGACATCAAAAGGGGGACAAACTGGTGAATATCTGTTGAGTTAATTCAACAAAAGTGAAAAAAGATCTTAGGTTTTTAAGAACATGTGTAAAAATAAGATTGACACTTCGTCAATGAAGAAATCTCAATTTGACAGATGGTCAATGAGCAGGAGGCTCACACAAGTGTCAAATACCTAGGCAAATATTAAAAAATAAAAGATAACAAAGAGAATGGGACACCATTCTAAATAAGATATGAAATCTTAGAAATACTTACATGACACAAAGATCTTCACGTAATGCTTATAACCATATGCACTGCAACAAGTCACTTGGTTAGTTTCAGATCGATATTTAGCTCAGGGGTGAAAGAGTCGGCATATGTGGTAGCTCTGATATAAGGTTGGGAGGAACGGTCCACTTGAATTTTGTTTTCCCCTAAATAAATCCGGGTTACATGTTTTCTTCCATTCTCTTCTCAATTAAGTTATTATTTCTTTAGTAATTTGTGCATAATATATTTTGATTAAATTCAATTTTAAATGTAAGTTTTGAATATTCTATTAGAATTTTGTTTCCATGTAGTTTGAAGTTTATAGATAAGTTATAATTGTTTTTAATCTAATTAATTATTAGAGGATTTTACTGTGTATCATTCCATTATACAATTGTCACGATAAATATCAGAGACAAATGATTATATCCATAACCAATAACAAAAGTATAAGCAAAATTGTCAAACATAGAGGAAATTATATAAATGGAATATACAACCAACATGTTAGATGAAAATTATAATGCTAATTTCGTGAAGATGTTCTAGAATATATACATAAATGAAACTATATAAATGGAGATACAACCAACATGCTAAATGTTAAACGATAATGTTGTTGCCATGCATAAAATCTTGAATGTAAAAATAAGGTTAAGATTGTCAATTATTAACAGCTAAAGGACATAACAATAACTAGAAACAATCGGGTATTTTTGTAACCCTCTTTAAATGATAAGGGAACTAATAAAATTATACGAGCAAGGAAAGTAAATGCCATAACCACTAGCAACCACAAACTGAGAAACAAAGAAAAATTTCCATTGATAAATAGTTAACAGAGTTACATAATTATTGACTTGACTTTGTAAATTAACACGAGTGAAAGTCATTTTACATGCACAAGGGTTTAGCTTGATTTTAGTTAAAAATGGACCAATAGTAACATAATCCCTTATACACAACCATACATCCAGGGAATCCTTGCAAATGACATGCAAAGAAAATATTCTACTTATTGTTGAAATTAGACCAAAATAGTCGACAGATCCAGGACAAGTAACCATCCCACTAGTTTGAATAGAGAATATGGTAATATACACTCATCCAGATATAAGGTTTATTTACAAACTGAGTTACCTATCAAGGTTGAACACCCTAGCTAGGAAATCATAGTCATTACCTATCACAAGGTTTTAAACAAAAAAAAAAACTTAAAGTGGCACCCGAGTATGGTAAATTTCACAGTTACAAAAGGAAAACACTTAAAGTTAAACTTAAAAGGTATGTAGAGGGTTGATACAGGTTAAACCCTGCTAGTTTGGCCAAGCATAATTGCATTGACGCATAACCATTACATAAAGAAACAAAAACTTTCATAAGAGGATGACAAAGAGTTAGGGTATGAAATTCTTACGAGGAAAAACTCTAACCCGAGATGGATTTCCTATAGAAGAATGTCTCAACAAACTAGATTCAACATTCCTTTCTTATGGGTACCCTCAAACATAACAAAGGTCCCATCA
>SNQJ01S0254903.1:0-12610 GCA_010110895.2 Picea sitchensis | reverse complement strand
CATTGGAGATCTCCTTGATTTCAGAGTTGAATTTTAAATCAATATTCAAGGATCATTTTTATGAATGTCTTAACCATTTTCTCCAAGTGTGCAAAATATCCTCCAGCTTGGCACTGCGAACTGGTGTTACAGACATGCGATGCACACTTTGTTGCGAACTGGTTGCAGGGGATGAGTTGGCGGTTAGACCACTTGTAGGCACTCTTGAGCACATCTAAAGATATCATGTCGATCTACAGGATACCAAGTACTTCATGAGATTTTCCACTTTGTTTTAATGCCCTGAAAGGGGTTAGTGGCTTCTCCTTTGTATGGTAATGCAAACTAGCTTTCTAGCACTGTGAACTATCTCACAGACTTGTAATTAAGCTCTAGAACCTTCTCCCCTTGCTTTGAAGATTATCTCTTGAAACCATCAACATTCCTGGGCTTGAATTACCCTATCTTATGATCCTTGGCCTCTGCATCACTCTTTTCATACAACTTTTCCCAAACCCTAACTTTGGTGCTATGAACTCTGTGTAGTCAGGCAACACTTCGAACTCTCTGTTCCAACATCCTTGCAAAGTAGCCTTTTTTTCCAATTCACCATATATTCACAGTCCTTTATGAAGATAAAATTACTATTAAAATATTTCATCCTTACTTGGAAACATTTTCATTGTGGGAGGTATGTGTGTATTTTTCTTACTAAATCCAGTAGTCATTTCCTCTGCTCCCCTACTCTCTAATGTGGGTAATTTTTCAGTACTGTGAAAAAACCTACCTAGCTAGCACATATGGATAATAAACAAAATAAAGTTCATAAAGGTGGAGAAATTGCAAGGAAAAATCCCTATGATATGAAACTGTTTGCTGAGGAACCCATTATTAGGGATGTCTTCCAAAGAGTGGGTTGTATTAACTTCTATCAGAAAATGCAGAGAGGGCACCCAGAGGTGGTTAAAGAATTTTCACTAAAATTTGATGGAACCAATACCAAGGTTGGGATACTAGAATTTGAGGTATATGAGAGGACCATATCAACAACCACTGAGATACCTAGTACTGGGGAGAGATGGTTCAAGGCCATGACTCTGAATGCTGCCTTTTTAAGGGAATTCCTCAAAATAGAACACCAAGAAGACAATTTGTCAAAGGGTGTGCCCATAAACCATATGTTAGAGGGTTTTTATAAAATGATGAAGATAATTCAAATATAATTTACCTGTGAAGGGATATTTAACATGATCTATCGATATCACATAAGACTACTGCTACACTTCACAGGGAAAGATGCTATGAATCTTCCTTTCTACTTGTTCAAAAGTATTGGAAAAATGTATGATAGGGTTCAGGCTAAGTCAAAGGCAATTGATACAAGTGTTTTTCATTCAGGACTGATAAATATGTTGGTGATGGAGGAATTAAGAAAGTGAAAATGGAATGGGAAGAATTCATTACTTGTTTCAATTTTAAGATTAACATTGCTCCTACCCCACAATCTAAGGTACAAAGACCTCCTCAGGTTTACAAGACTGTACAGTTGGAGATGAATAAGAAAATGAAGAGCATCGGGTCTGCTAAGAAAGATAAAGAAACAAAGGAACATGTAGAATAAGGAGGATCTTCTCAGTCCCCACAAAGAGAGGTTTCACCTTTGCCAGCTCCCAGTCCAGTGGAGACTCCTTCAGCTAGAGCCATAGGTCTGAGAGGGAGAAAGTTATTGTTCTCTTCACCACCTACTACAGACAAGTTCAAGTCCAAGAGACCTGTTACTATAGCATCAACAAAGAAGGAAATCATTGTGGAGAAAGTGTCAGTGAGAGCCCCCATCCAAATAAAGGGAAAATGTGTACCTATCAAAGAGCCCATTGAACTTGTAGACATAACCACTCCTCTAGAAAATCCTACCTTTAAGAGGATAAACAGACAATTTAAAGAGGCAAGGACTGAAATTTCTAAACTAAAAAGGGAGGAGTTGGTCGAAAAGAAGAAGTTAAGTGATCTTATGGATATGTATCATGGAACTCTTGAAAAGGATAAGTTTATAGCGAAAATATTTAGACCTCTCCACAAGCATCTTAGAAACTTGTACAAACATAATATGGCCTACCAGAGTCAGATCAAAGGGCTAAAGATGGAGCTGCAACCTTTCAGAGAGTAGCTGGACAAGAATAATTTGGATCTATTAGATAAAGATGCCACCAGGAGGAGATCCAAAGTCAGAAAGTGAAGGAAATGGACACCTTGAATCATACCATTTTTTACAGTTTTCTGTTTTGGTATTTTTCTAATTTGAAGACAATTATGATTGATAAGTCAGGATTTAATTGAAGATGTATTAATCTCTTCTATGTCTTATACCACTATCATATATTATTATAACAATTGTTGACACTTGGGATAGTTTTGGAGTGTTTTTGATGCATTTTCAAACAAACATAGCAACTATAGGAGAGTTCGCACCACCTGGCGTTGCGAACTAGTTGGTACAGTTTGGTGTTGTGAACTCCTGATCTTGAGGTTTTGGAGGAACAAACGGTTTCCAAATGGGAAGATAAGGTTATGAAAGATACTAGAAGTTTAGTTGAAGGTTGGAGGGACACCTGACCAATGGAGATGCGCTCAGATCACACGTCATCAAGCACATTTAATATGATCAAGGAGGTTACCAACATGTTCCTAGTTTTTAGCAGTTTGTTACTCTTTTGTTGAACAATTGTAGTTACTCCACCTTTAGGTGTGGGAATCCTAGGCAAGAAGGGAAACTCTAATTGTAAAGTTTTCATTGACAACCTAGGATATAAGATAGAGATTGAAAATCAATGAAGGGTTCGAAGGATTGTAATAAGACTCATACTTTTTTGAAGTTGTGGAATTACAGATCCATCCTATGGATTTTGTGTATCAGAATTGAGAATTTTTGATTAATAGAAATCAGTTTCTTTCCATTATCTTATCTCAATCTTACTACGATTTACTGTCATTTGAATGATTTAGTTGATTTATTGTATCTGTATTGCAATGAATGTTTCATTGTGATGCTGCTATGGTTTTTCAGAGTTTATCTTTTGATTAAAGAAGTTCTTATGTCAAAATACTTTCCTCAGATGTATGTTGGTATTGCTTGATGTGAGTGGTAGACATTTTCATTTTCTCATTAAGTATTCTATCTATCCATTTTACTCTTCAAAACGCTGATCTAAGTTAGCCAAGACCTCATTTGCTGATATATCTATTCTAGAAATTTCTGTGATTTCACTGTTTTGACTGAGTTTTGATCCATTTGACATCATCACAAAAAACTTATCTTTAAACCTACTGATGGGTGCTGAGCTTAGACTTTAGCAGTCAAAGTGTGACATTTAGTGCTAATGTTCTTGGCATTGTTTATGGGGAATAGATTGCAAACATTTCCCTTGGATTGAACGACAGATAAAATACTGATTCTGAGGGTGCATAGTAATAAGTAAATTGAAGACTACAATTTGCACTTGGCGACTCCATTGTTTTAGTTGTGGCTCCTAAAGGTAGACATACTAGGTATACTCCACATTTACCTTTGGCTACACCTGAAGTTGACCCAAAGAAGATCATCAAGAAAGGAAAAGCTTCTCAAGAAGGATTTTCATCTACTGTTTTAGGTACTACTAGAAACTTTCCCGATTCTAGTTTAAAAACACCAGTAGTTGTATCTAGTTCTCCTCTTTTACCTTTTGTTGAAACTCCTAAAAAATTAAATCTTGGAGATATCCTTGTAGAGTATTCCTCTTTTTCCCCCAGTTGAAGTAAGAAATATTTGAAAATTTTGAAGTGTTTGTCTCACTTGATGTTGTAAGTTGATTTATGCTTGAGATTCTAGATGATTTTCCTACCCTAGGTTCTCCTTATCCTCCCCCTTTTAAATTTTCTGTGACCAAAGAAGAAGGAACCTCAGTTCCCTTGGAATTTTCACCATCCTCTTCCAAGGCTTAACCTCCATTTTTTAAGACTGAAACTTCCTCATCCTATACTCTTCCTTCTCCTAAGGTACCCATCATTCAGATTGTAGCTATACCAATCAATTCCCCCCCTAATTCTCCTAGACTTTATAATCCTCCTCTTCATATTCAAATGGTAGGTGCAAACCCTCCTAGAAATAGGATGGATGCCATAGTGGCTGCTAGGTATGCTCCTCTTGTGCCACCTCAACCTATGAATTCTCTCCCAATAGGATACTATCTTAAGTACATGCCCAAGTTCACAGGAGAAGAGGATATAACTGCAGAGGAGCATCTTGCAGCTTTTTATAGCTATGCTGATAATCTAAATATTGAAAATGAGGATGTATGGATGAGAGTTTTTGTACAAATCCTTGATGGTGAAGCCATGAAATGGTTTAGGGGTTTACCTCTTGGATCAATTGATGGGATTGAAGCCCTTGATGATGTATTTTTAAGGCATTGGGGTGATAAGAAATATTTTTTGTATTATATTACAAAGTTTGGGTCACTCAAGAGAAAAGAAGGGTAATCAGTTTCAGATATTTTTCAAAAGGTTTAATAAAATGTACAATAAAATCCCTACAAAAATAAAACCTACTGAAACCTCTGCCAAAATAACTTATGCTAGTGCCTTTGATCCTGAATTTTGTCTCCTGTTGAGAGAGAGAATATCTATCTCTTTAGCTCATATGAAATATGCAACATTGGAGGTGGAATCAAATATATTGGCATCTCATAAACTAAGAGGAAAATTTGATAGAGAGAGAAGAAAACAAAAAGCTGAGGTTTCAACTTCTAATTCTTCTGGTGTCAACCCTCAGGTGGATGAATTGAATAAATTGGTTAAATCACTTTCTACAGAAATAGAAAAAATGAAACTCGAGGAAATAAAAACTAATAGAAACACACAAGATACTGGAAACAAAGGTAATTTCAGAAGACAAAATAATGCTCCTCGGACCCTTCAAAGAGATCAAAGAAATAGAGATGACCAAAAGGTCGAGACTCCTCTTCAAAATAAAATGGTTGATGATGAAGACGGAGAATATGAAGGAGCAGATCGAGAAATTCACTATCTACGTGACATCTCTACCTCCCCTCATTTAACTCAGTCTTCTTATGAAGAATATCTTATGAATAGTCAACTAAATGAATTGAGCAAAGGAGAGAAAACAAAATAAAATCAAAACAAGTACAACTTGAGGTCTAAACAGAAGGAAGGAAAACCTAGTACTTCCAATCAACCTAAGAAATCAGAAAATTATGCTAAAATAGTGACTACAACCAGCAAAGAAAATGAGGAACCAAATAATCAACCTCTGATTAAGGCCCCTATTCCAGAAATTAAAGAGATCCTGAAATCTCCTTCTTCCTTCAACTTTGAAAATGAAATATAAAAAATTAAGATTCCAATCCCATTTTTAAAGTTTATAAAGAATGATGAATTTAAGAGGTACCTTTCCAAAATGCTGCAGCATGAGCTTACTTCACACTCAATAGACTCAATGAATTTACAATATGAAAAAACAACAATCATATTGGGTCTCTTAGTAGAAGATAGGGATGACTCCTCTCCTCCCTTTTATACCTCATTGAATATTCATGATAAAATTATGCATAATTTCTTGATGGACTCAGGTGCATCTGATAACCTAATGCCTAAAACTTTCATGGATGAGATGGGTCTTGAAATTACCAAAACATATCATGATCTATACTCTTTTGACTCTAGGAAGGTGAAATGCCTTGGAGTGATTAAATACCTGGTTGTTACCTTGTTTTAAGAATGTGTTCATGGATATTGTAGTTGTCGATGTTCCCCCTAAGTTTGGGATGTTATTTTCAAGGTATTGGATTAAAATATTGGGGGGAAAATTGCAGATGGACCTCTCATATGCCACTATTCTTGTGTTTGGAGGTGAGAAAAAAAGGCTGTATAGAGAAGCACAACTAGGTTACATTATTAGTGATGAAGCTAATCCCACAAACCATCCTATTTATGCAATTGACACTGATTTGGGTTCCAGTATTTTGCAACTTACTAATGTTCCCTAGATACCCTTGGAAATCAGAAAGAAGCCTCCAACAATGTGTGAGACACCTCCTCAAGTTACCCAAGTTTGGAAGATGTATTTTGATGGGGCCTCTTMTAAAGAAAGTGTTGGTGCTAGAGTGGTTTTTATTTCTCCTTCTCAAGAAGTCATATCCTTGTATTATAAGTTGGAGTTTGAAACTACAAATAATGYTGCAKAGTATGAGGCTCTAGTTTTGGGGCTGAGGGAAACTAAAGATATGAAAAATGAGGAGTTATCAGTTTTTGGGGATGCAAAATTGATTGTGCATCAGACAAGAAATATGTATCAAGCAAATTATCCAAGGTCAAGGAATTATAGAAATGAGGCATGGGATCTCATTGATAATTTTTTCCTAGCTTTTAACATCTCTTTTGTTCCTATTGAAGAGAATTCTATGGCTGATTCTTTGGCTATTTCTGCTAGCAATTTCAAAATCCCATTACCGCCAAAACTCAAGTATGATGTAGAAGTGAAGTATAGGCCCTCTATTCCTGACAATATCAAACATTGGAAAGTTTTTGAGGATGATCTCGAGACTAAGAGATTTCGAGAAACTATGGAATAGGTTTTTTCTCTTCACATTGATCAAGATCAAGATACTGAGAAAAACCTTCATGCTGAGATATTCCTGAACAAAATTGCATACCACAAGATTGTCCAATTGTCTAGTAACCATATTCCCAAAGGATTGGTCCCTTTGGAGAGACTGTTTGAGAGAAATGATGTGGCTGTAAATGTTAAGGGCTCAAATGAAGAAGGTGATGTGACAAAATGCAATTTAGGTACTGAGCAAAACCCAAAATATGTCAAGTTGTCTAGTAGTCTATCAGAGGAACAAAGGTCTGAATATGTGAAATTATTAAAGGAGTTTTTTGATGTATTTTATTGGAAATATGAGGACCTACAAACTTATGATACAAGCATCATTGAACACAAAATTCCTTTGAAATACGATACCGAACCATTTAGGCAGAAATTAGATAGATTAACCCCATGTTGCTGCCTATTATGGGAAAGGAAGTCAAGAAGCTTCTTGATGCTAAGATCATCATACCTTTGAGGTAATTTGAGTGGGTGTCTAATCTAGTCCCTGTGAGGAAATAGAAAGGTGAAATCAAACTTTGTGTTGATTTCAAAAATCTAAGAAGGAGGTCCAAGAAATACAATTGTCCACTGCCTAAGATGGAACATATTTTGCAAAGGGTGACTGGTTCATCAAGGATGTCCATGATTGATGGCTTCTCAGGCTACAATAAGATATTTGTTTTACCTGAATACATAGAGAAAACTAATTTCACTACTCCTTGGGGCACATTCATGTATTCCAAAATGCCTTTTGGTCTCATCAATGCAGGGGAAACCTTCCAATGCACAATGGATATTGCCTTCATTGGAGAAAAGGAAAAATTTGTGGTCATCTATATGGATGACATTACAGTGTTCTCAAGATCTGATAAGGAACATTATCATCATTTGAAGAAAGTTTTCCTAAAATGTAGAAAGTTTGGATTGTCACTCAATCCCAAGAAGTCTTTGTTTTCTATGAAAGAGGGTAAGATGTTGGGGAACATTGTCTCAACAGAGGGGGTAAGGATTGATCCAAGTAGAGTAGAGGCCATCAAGACTCTGTCTCTCCCTAGGTACAAGAAGGAGATTCAATATTTCTTGGGTAAAATAAAATTTTTGAGAAGATTCATCTCTAATTTTTTTGAATTGGTTAATTTTATCACATCTATGGTAAGAAAGAGAAATGAGGCAAAATGGACTCTTGAAGCTTAGAATTATTTTGATCAAATAAAAAAAGCATTGAATGAGGCACATGTTCTTATCAGCCCGAATTATTCAAAAGAATTTATGACATTTTCTTTTGCCTCAGATGACACATTGATTGTTGTTCTTCTTCAGAAAAACACATATGGGATGGAGCAACCCATTTCTTTCTTTAGTAGGGAATTAAGGGATACAGAGGTGAGGTATGATATTATGGAAAATTAGGCTTATTCTTTGGTTAAATCCCTCAAATAATTTAGGGTATATATTTTTGATTCCAGAGTTATTTCGTATGTCCCTTCAACTTTTGTGAAATAAATCTTAATCCAACCTAACATAGATGGAAAGAGGAGTAAGTGGATTGCCAAAATTCGGGAGTTTGACCTTGAAATGAAGCCTACTAAGTTGGTAAAAGGGAAAGGTTTAGCTAGGTTATTAGTTGAATAAAACTGTAAATCACTTGGGGTTAATTTTATGAATAAAAATTCTGTATATCATCAGACTGATATTGCTAGGAACAACTCAAAAATCAGTCCTAAATTGACAGAGTGTAATTGGTACAAGGACCTTATACATTTCTTGTAGACATTGCATCCCACACCTGGACTTGACAAGACTAAGGTGAGAGATTTAAAACTCAAAGCAATCAGATACTGCATTGTTGATCATGTTTTGTATTGGAAGGATCTTGTTGGGGTTCTCTTAAGATGCTTAGACCTAGATGAGGCAAAGAAAACCATGTCTGACTTTCATGATAGCTTGTGTGGAGGCCATAATTTTTGGAGGACCACATCATATAAAATACTTAGAGCTGGGTACTTTTGGCCTAGAGTCTATGCACTAATGTCTATGTAAATATCAGGGCTTGTGATAAATTTCAGAAGTTCTTAGGCAAGCATTAACTAAAATCCCTACCTTTGAATCCCATAATGGCATCTGGTCCTTTCCAACAATGGGGATTAGATTTCATTGGAGAAATGCATCCACATTCAAGTGGCCAACATCGTTGGATACTGACTGCCATTGATTATTTCACCAAGTGGATAGAAACCATTCCTAGAAGAAATGGAACACATAAAGTAGTTATTGGCTTCCTGGAAGACATTTTGTCAAGGTTTTGATGTCCTAACAAGATTATGACTGATAATGCTGCAACTTTTAAAGCTGAACCCCTGGTCAAGTTTTGTGAAAAGTTTGGAATACAACTCATTCATTCTACTCCTTATTACCCTCAAGGTAATGGCTTGGAAGAGTCATCTAACAAAATTCTAGTAAAGATCATCAAAAAACTGCTGGAGGATAACAACAAATCTTAGGATTCAAAGGTGAAATTTTTTCTCTGGGAAGATACAGTAACCACCAAGAGATCAATTGGTACTACCCCTTTTCAGTTGGTCTATGGAACTGAGGATGTCTTTCCTTATCAAATTGCATTACCCGTGGAAAAGTTTTTACAAGATCAACAAGGAGAACCAGATGATATGGTTAGGAGGGTGCATCAACTATTAGAAGCGCAACAAACCAGGGAGAAAATCCTTGATAAAGCACATAGTCATCAACAAAAGATCAAACAAGATTTTGACAAGAAGGTAAACAAATAATATTTCCAGTTGGGAGACCTAGTTCTCAAGTGGGATGCACAAAGGAAAGACAAGGGAAAACATGGTAAATTCAAAGCCTTATGGATTGGTTCTTTCAATATTTATGAAGTTTTTCAAAATAACGCTTATAAATTGCAGAACTTGGAAGACTCTGAAATTTCTGGTGGTCCAGTTAATGGGCATTTTTTGAAGAAATATTTTTCTTAAATCCATGAGTGGCTTTCCCTTCCATTGTAAATATGAGTTTTAGTTTTTTTTTGTTCTTTTGAATAATGACCCCATAGCCCTTGGATAAGACACTAAAACTACTTGTTCTTGGTAGCATGCCATCCCCTATGGAGCCAATGTTATCACATAGATTGTCTCGAGTCAATAAAAATATTTAGTTTGATTTTGAGTCATAGTTTTACCTTAGGTTATAGGTTTTAGGTCCCTTTTCCCATAGCAATTTTTCATTTTTTTGGCATGAATAAATTATGATTAGTTTGGTTTTGGTTAAAAGTCATTGAGTCACATCTTTCAAATTTATCATTATGACCCTGACATGTCACCTTCTCCATGATGTACACTGACCCCATCTTCTTGTCACTCAACTCATTAAAATGTCATACCTAATCTGAGCTGTATGCTGCCAACTCACCAGGAGAGTTTGCAACACCTTCAAAGTACATATTTCATTTATTATCATCACTTCTCTTAAAAGGTCATGTCATTGGAGATCTCATTGATTTCAGAGTTGAATTTAAATCAATATTCATGGATCATTTTTATGAATGTCTTAACCATTTTCTTCGAGTGTGAACAATATCCTCTAGCTTGGCGTTGTGAATTGGTGTTACAGACAGGCACTGCGCACTTTGCTCCGAATTGGTTGTAGGGGATGAGTTGGCAGTTATACCACTCGCAGGCGCTCCTGAGAAGATATAAAGATATCAACTTCCATATCCAGGATACCAGGTACTTCATGAGCTTTCCCACTTTGTTTTAAGGCCTGGAAAGGGGTTAGTGGCTTCTCCTTTGTATGGCGCTGCGAGCTGGCTTTCTAGAACTTCTAACTATCTCACAGACTTGTAATTAAGATCCAAAACCTTCTCCCCTGGCTCTGGAATTTATCTCTTGAAACCATCAACATTCTTGGGCTTGAATTACCCTATATTATGATCCTTTTCCTCTGCATCACTCTTTTCATACAACTTTTCCCAAACCCTAACTCTGGCGCTGCGAACTCTGTGCAGTTATCCAGTGTTGTGAACTCTTTGTTCCAACATCCTTGAAAAGCAACATTTTTTTCCAATTCACCATCTATTCACAGTCCTTTATGAAGATAACCTCACTGTTAAAATATTTCATCCTTAATTAGAAACATTTTCATTATGAGAGGTCTGTGTGGCCTTTTCTTATTGATTCTAGTAGTCATTTCCTCTGCTCCACTCCTCTCTACTATGGGTAATTTTTTCAGTACTGTGACAAAACCTGCCTAGCTAGTACATATGGATAATAAAAAAAAGAAGGTTCATAAAGGTGGAGACATTGTGAGGAAAAAGCCGTATGATATTTAGCTATTTTCTAAGGAACCCCTGATCAGGGAGGTCTTCCAAAGAGTGGGTTGTATTAACTTCTGTCAGAAAATAAAGAGAGGGCACCCAGAGGTGGCTAAAGAATTTTCACTAAACTTTGATGGAACCAAGACCAAGGTTGGGATACTAGAACTTGAGGTATCTGATAGGACCATATCAGCAACCACTGAGATACCTAGTACTAGGGAGAGATGGTTCAAGGACATGACTCTGAATGTTTCCTTTTCAAGGGAATTCCTCAAACCAGAACACCAAGAAGACAATTTGTCAAAGGGTGTGCCCATAAACCATATGTCATAGGGTTTTGATAAAATGTTGAAGATGATTCAAAGATACTTTACCTATGAAGGGAGATTTAACATGATCTATCAATATCACATAATACTACCACTACACTTCACATGGAAAGATGCTATGAATGTTCCTTTCTACTTGTTCAGAAGTATTGGAAAATTGTCTGATAGGGTTCATGATAAGTCTAAGGAAGTTGATACACATGTTTTTCATTCAGCACTGATAAATATGTTGGTGATGGATAAATTAAGAAAGAGAAAGATAGAATGGGAATAATTCATTACTTCTTCCAATTTTCATCTTAACATTGCTCCTAACCCACAGTATAAGGTACAAATCCCTCATCAGGTTGACAAGACTTTACATTTGGAGATTAATAAGAAAAAGAAGAGAATAGGGTCTACTAAGAAAGATTAAGCAACAAAGGAACATGTAGAAGAAGGAGGATATTCTTAGTCCCCACAAAGAGAGGTTTCACCTTTGCCAGCTCCCAGTCCAGTGGAGACTCTTTCAGCTAGAGCCACACGTCTGAGAGGGAGAATGTTATTGTTCTCTTCACCACCTACTGCAGACAAGGTCAAGGCCAAGAGACCTGTTACTAGAGCATCAAGAAAGCAGGAAAGCATTGCGGAGAAAGTGTCATTGAGAACCCCCATCTAGAGAAAGGGAAAAAATGTACCTATCAAAGATCCCATTGAAATTGTAGACACAACCACTCCTCCATAAAATCCTACCTTTAAGAGGCTAAACAGACAACTTAAAGAGGCAAGGATTGAAATTGACAAACTAAAAAGGGAGGAGTTGGTTCAAAAGAAGAAGTAAATGATCTTATGGATATGTATCGTGGAACTCTTGAAAAGGATAAGTTTATAGCTAAAATATTTAGACCTGTCCATAGACAACTTAGAAACTTGTATAGAAAAAATATGGCCTACTAGAGTCAGATCAGAGGGATAAAGATGGAGCTGAAACCTTTCAGAGAGGAATTGACTAAGAATAATTTAGATCTATTAGCTAAATCTACCACCAAGAGGATCTCCAAAGTCAAAAAGTGAAGGAAATGGACACCTTGAATCATACCATTTTTGACAATTTTCTATTTTGGTATTTTGCTAATTTGAAGATAGTTATGATTGTTGATACTGAGAGGGGGGTGAATTAGTATCAAGAAAAATTTAAAACCTTTTTCAACTTATACTTAAACCATTCAATTATATCAAATGATAAATGAACAATAGTATAAGAGTTACACAAATACACCACAATACACCATGCACAATATATGAGAAATAATCAATAGTTATTGTTCAAGGGAAGTAATGACTTCC
>SNQJ01S0254902.1:0-12600 GCA_010110895.2 Picea sitchensis | reverse complement strand
TTAGTTTCCTGTAATAACATAACCTGAGGTTTCTCTGCTTGCAATTTCTCTTTCAGATGTCTCTGTTTGCCCTTACTGTTAAGGCCTCTGATATTCCAGGAGAGTACTTTCATTATAAATTCTTGGGTAGTTGTTGGAATACCATTGTTAACGGTATTATCTTGCCCGTGTTGATCAACATTTCTCCAACTAACTGTATTGATTCTTGCAAGGTTGGTCTTCCTCTCTTTTTTGATCTTGTTCATAACCACTTAAACTAACCCTCAAAATTATATATTTAACATTTTTAAAATACATTAAAAATTATTAAAATATATTAAAATTAATAAAAATTTAAAAAAAAACATCAACAAAACCTAATATTACTTTTTGACTAGTTCAAGGACCCAATGAATTATTTCAATTAAGTCTTCGTTCTTATGTGATGCATTTACAATACACGTGCTAAATTGTTTAAAGGAGTTTACCTTTTGTTTTATGATTGGTATTGGTGTGCACTTTTTTACTTTAATTTTTATTCAAATGGTTATATGGGGAAATTGTTTAATCAAGATGGTTGGTACGGGAGAAGGAGAATTATTTAATGTGTTACAAAGATCAACAAAATGAACCACAATAGAAATTATAACACACTTTTTAAATAATGTTTTTAGAGTTTTATATAAAAAGGTTTATTTTTTCAAAATCGAGATCGAATATTGAAATATGAATTGGAATCGATTAAGAGTAAAGGTTTTTATGAAAGAATGAAGAATTTAGTTCATTATATAAATAAATTAATAATTTTTTAAATTTAATAAATAATTTTTGTTAGTGATTTTTTTTTTAAGAGTAAAGGTTTTTATGAAAGAATGAAGAATTTAATTTATGATATAAATAAATTGATGATTTTTTTAAATTTAGTAAATAATTTTATATGAATGTGTTAGTGAATAATTGTTTTTATAAAAAATGTGAAAATGTTGATATAAATTGTCTCATATATATTTAATTATATTTATATAAATTGTCTTATAGATGTTTAATTTTTGTTTAGATAAATATTAAATTATTTAAATTTTAAAAGCTCACAGTATATATATATATATATATATATATTCAAATTTTGTTAGCGTGGTTGATTTTGATGTGTTTGGTTATGCATAATGACCCATTTAGTTTGGAAATCAATTGGGGTACACACTTAAAATCCAGTGATTTTGACTCCAAAATATTTAAAAAAAAAATATTTATATTTTGTAGAAAAAATAAAATGTTGTATTTTTTTTTATTTTTTTTATATGATTATATAATTTTTTATAAATACAAATTATATGTTTAAAAATATAATTATAATAATTTAATTTTTAAGTAATTTTTAAATTTATTATGAAAATATTTTGAATTGTCTTTTTAAATCAATCTAGGTACGTAAATCTTTTGAATTGTTTTTTTAATTAAAAAAGATATAGTTTGAGTAGATTTAATGGTTAAAAATATATTTTTACTCCTTTAAAGAACAAGTGTTGTATGGCAGCATAGTCATGTTGGGTTGAATTGGGAATAAATGTAGAGGTATGGAGGCTCGAAGTAACCGTAAGTCATTGATCTTGAAAGAGAGCGGAAACTGTTGATCACCATAGCATACTAAAAATTTATCGATTTGACAGTTTGGAAGATTTGGCATGAGGCAAGTTGATATATACTTTGATTATGATTTCCTTTGTCAGTTTTATCGAATTTATGTCAGTGTATGAGACATGAAATGCAACATTCCTCGACATTTAATGTAAGGGGGTCTTAATAATAGGGGTTTCAGCTTCTAATTCTGATCTGAAAGTGTTAAGATGGCAGGGTTGACGAGGTGGGTTTTAATGGCTTTAATGATTGTTT
This sequence comes from Picea sitchensis, assembly GCA_010110895.2. Taxonomy (NCBI): domain Eukaryota; kingdom Viridiplantae; phylum Streptophyta; class Pinopsida; order Pinales; family Pinaceae; genus Picea; species Picea sitchensis. Next base: position 10,728 of record SNQJ01S0254902.1, on the reverse strand, counting down.
AGTTATTTTGCGTTGGCAGAGTCTTGTGCGATGTGTGCGTGTTTATAGTGTGCTTCTAAGATGTAACTTTAAGTGAAATTTATGATAATATAATACATAGGCAGTATCTCGTTAGTTGAGTCATAAATTTAATTTTAAGCGATGTATAAATGATTGACAAAACTGTTAAAATAAAGCAAGGTATGAATTACACTCATTTGCAGTAGTAGAAAAAATGAAGATGTGCCCTTGACATATGATTAAGAATGCAACAATTTTCACAGATCAGAGGTCTTGTTTTTACTCACAGTAGGAACAGAGGAAAAAATCGTAACTGAATGGAAAACACTGTGAAAACACATAACTCAAATCAAAGGAGACTTAGAATCTTTATCTTCTCGTGTATTAATATTTGATATGTTCTATGTTTTACATTCAGCCAGAAGAAGTCTGAAAAAGATATAATATCTATGTATTTATACAAAAATTGTCTTAACTAGAAGTAGTTAGACTTTCCACAATATCTCCTCTAAATATAGAATTTAATCCAAATTGAAAAACAGAACACATATTTTGTTGAGTTATGGATTGATGTTTTGGCGCTTCATAAGCTCCTTTATTTGGTCCCAGATGTGCTTTCTTTCGACTGTTCATTGAACTGGGTACACATTTCCATCAATACTATGACAAATCTCGAAGGTTCAATGTTCTCGTTCAATTCAAAGGAAAATACCTTCTTTTGTACTAGTGGTAGCTTCTCCTGGATCTTCATTACTGTCTGGGTTGTAATTTGGTGTTGCAAACTAGGTTTTAGCAACTGCTCGTTGATCTTGAGAAAATCAATCTGGTTCATCTGTTGGATGATAAATTGTATACTTTCCTTATTCTTTCTGGAGCTTTCTTTATTCTTTTCTATGTCAATTTGCTCGAGTGTCTCAAAGATATCATTACCTTTGAATTCAACCAATTTTGTCTCTACAACAGACAGGATATTCATACAAGCCTCCTTTGCCTCCCTAGCAAGCTTCTTTCTTTCTTGTAGGTTTGTCTCCCAAACTTTCAAGGCCATTTCAGCTTTCACCTGTTCAAATTGTGAGAAAGGGGCGAGACCAGGAATATTGGCTTTATGCCTGCATACAATGAATTCCTGAAATTTGGATCTGGCCATACAGGCATCGTTTTATTTCACATAAATAATTTTCAGAGAATTATTTTTTTCCTTATAGTATTTTTGAATAGCATCCATTTTTTGATATAGATCCTGATTGACAGCTTCCAGCTTTTCATTAATTTTAGATGCTTGTTTTTGGAATGAAGTATTATCTATGTTTGTCTTTTCCAGTGAAGTTATTGTGGTCTGCAACTATTGTATTGAAATGTCTCACTGAGCAATTATGGAATTACTATTCTGGACAGTCATATCCAGTTTTTCCTATAGTTTCTCCATCTGTTGTTTATAAGCCAACCTGATTTTCTCTATGTCATAATTCATTCTGGTCGTGATATCTACCTCTATGCTCTGCATTTCATTCTGCAACTGTACAACCAAGAGAGACTTTTCTTGCAGTTGCTTTGAAATATTTTCCACTAACCATTGGTTGGAAGTGGCAAATGCTCCTAGTGAATCTGCAACCTCTTTGGAAAATTCAGAGTCATTTTTTTCATGTCCATCATATACTATTATGTGTTTCTTGGTGGTCACTCCTCCCTTCTGGTGAGATTCTCTTCTGATGATAGATTTTCTTTTCTTATTGAAAAAGAAACTAGATGGGGTCATCTCTTCAGGTGATATGGGAGTGAGTTTGTCTAGATGGATGACTTCGGAACCGGGAACCTCAAAACTGGTTGATAAAGGAGTTACTGAGGGAATAGAGGAAATATGTGCAGTAGAATTTTCTGCACTAGTAAGACTGGGGGTAACCGTGGTAGTAACTAGTGATGAAGGGGGAGAAGCATGATCATATTTCATGAAGGCTTCAAGGGAAGATAATACTCTTGATTATTTAGGCCTGAAATTGATGCTTTTATATGTTTAAATAATGCATCTTTATGGTTCAATACTTGTTCAGTTTTGTCCTCAGTGGAGCTACTTCGTTGGGGTTCTGTGGATCTAGTTTCATGTGAATATGGAATGGGATTTGAATCTCCTAGAAAAATCTTAGGCAATTTGTTCCTTCTGTGGTTTTGAAAGCTCAGGAAAGCAGCCTATTGGTCAGGAGGAAGAGACTGAAATCTATTTCTGACTTCTTCATAGGATCTAGCTCCTCGAAAAACATTGTCATAAGGGGAGTCTTCGTGTATATATATTTTTATGTTTAATTGGGCCAAATGATTCTCTACTATTCTATGAGGATCATAATTTTTGAATTCAATGTCAACTAATTTGACATCTTCTAAGGCCGCAACCTCGACTTTTGAATGACCAAAATCTAACAATGTAAACATGCCAACCTGTATGGGAAAATATGGCCATACCTTTTTATGAGCCACTTTCAAGTCTTTGGTGATTCCTCCTGCGACTTCTTGGTATGCCACTTCACTACAGACTAACCTATCAGGTAAGAATTTTGGAAGGGCATGGGGAGAAACGAAGCAGCCAAACACTCTGATGTAAGAGAAGTTATGTTCAATGTACCAATCTGCAATTGTGCCTAAGTTCCCCAAAAGTGCTCTGAAATCTTGGGTGGAGGGTGACCATATATAACTACATGAATGAGTACCACTACATTGTGGCAGATCTCATAAAATAAATATTTAGCATTTTCTTCCCATAGTTTGGAGTGGTAGAAATGTATAGGCCCGGAACTAGTCAGTGTCTAGCTCCAGTTCATCAAGGGAAATGGTGTCAGAAATCAAATGACATCCATAACGTAGGCGTACATGTAAAAAGGAGCATGTTGGCCTCTTGATTTCAACTATTTGTACTCAGAAACCTCCTTAGCTAGGTTATCTGGCAACATTTTTGCCCAGTTGAAAGTATATCCTTTGGCCACTTCATTGATTATAGACACCCATTCAACTGTGAAATGTGCAAGTTTTTTCCTTCCAAATAGTCGGTAGAGCATCATGGGCCATTCATGGCAATGTATAAAATGTTACCATCTAAATATGTTGTGGAATATATAACATGAGCGTCAGATTTAAACTTGGTTGGATTTCCCTACCATGTCTTGATTATGTCATGACCATTTCTGCCATATTGAGTGCATTCTTTCCTTTCAAAATCTAGAATAAATGCTGCATTATATGTGTATTTGGGTGCGGAAGATAGTTTATACATTACTTGTATGTCCTCCGAATGAAAGGAGCCAACGAAGGTGTTATGGTAACTGATAATGCTTCTGGTTTGAATGTCAATGTGCTCCAGAGCCCAGTTTATCATGTTGTTGTAGGGTATTATCTTTGGTCGGGAAACAATCCTGTGTAGTTCAGACTAAGCTACCAACCTGAGCTTGGCTGAGAATGGCTCGTCTTCTTCTTCCACTGAATCATCTGGACATAGAAGAATCTCATGTTCCAAGATATCGTAGATTTGTTTCCAAGACTTGATAGTGTCTGTAATTCACGAAGTGGTTTCAGAGAGAATATCTGTGTTTGGGTTGGAATCATCTATCAATGCATCTTGCTTCTTCCCTGGTTTGTGTGGTGCCATAATTCTCAGAGAAATTAAATTAACCTTATTGTGATAAGAGTAGGCTGTAAGCTCTCAATTACTGAATGGAAAATTCTAATAGCAAATGGTAGAATGACTTGAGATTCGAAATGTGTTTATTCATAAAGTCTATCAATCTTCGTATTGATCTACTGACAAGGTGATTATTAAAAATATATGGAATTTATTAACTGGCGATTGTGAAAATATTTAACCTTAGCGAGTTATAAATTCCATTAATGCTTTGGTGGTTCGGCGTTTGTAGGTTTTGAATGTAAAACGAGACAAATTTGTGGAAGGCGTAATTGTGGGAGCAACTAATCATTAACTAATCACTTTTATATTTCAGTTGATCATGCTTTAAAAATCCTTTAGCCTTAACTACTTCAGAACTTCATTATTAGGGGGTTTTGAATGAAGGATGATAGAAAGCCTCCAAAGGAAGAATTCCCGAAGTAAATATTCGAACTGTTATAGGTATTTTGGCCCTTCGGAACCCCGGAGCTTCAGAACCCTTGGTGGTACAAAAAGCATTATTTGTTTTATTTTCCAAAGGGAAATCTCCCGGAGTGACATGGCAGTGATGACATGATTTTTAGTGACGTGTCAAGAAAGATGGACGACACGTTTCACCTGAAAATGTGTGAATAAGATGACACGAATGTTTAAAACAAGTGCTTGGTGCTAGCCTAAGAAAAAATTTAATGGCACGTGTGTTATAACTCATTTGTAGACCCTTTTAAAGATTATCGCAAGGAATTGTCTTCGGGACTTCAAAAATTCGTAGATTCAGGGTTTTTGTTGTTTAGATGCCTTGAAACTCTCAAAGCACAAAGTCTCGAAGTGACGATCGAAGGTTTTCTTTTAAAATTTGGGCGGGTTTATAATGCAGAGAACACGAGAGCCTTTTGATCAAATTTAATGGAATTCATCAATGAATGATATTGTAAGAGCCTTATTAATACATAACAATCATGGATTTATTTAATTGAAAAGCAATTCCCTAATATTTTTTAGTGAAATTTTATTTTTAAGACGTAAAAACAAAAGCTTTTAAAATTTAAAAGTTTAAAATCCTAAAGTGTTCTAACAACTTCAATTATCTTACAAGATGAAGAAGATATTCTAAGATTGGGCACTCAATGTGTCATCCTTAGAAATATCAGTCAATTGTCCATTTAGATTATAAAGAATCATTTTTACAAGATGAGGTCCAGATGTGGAAATGGCGATGGAAGATACTTTGGAAAACCCAAATTCCAACATAAAACAAACACCTATATGTGGGTTCAGATCAATGGCAGCTACGCATTCGGAGTTTCAAAATCATACAAGTTTTAAGAACAAGTGACAACTTGTGAGGCCCAAAATAGTCGAAGGGCCGCAAATCCGAATGCACGAAGTGCCACGTTACTTCGGCCTTGTACCACTGCGGGAGTTTTCAATCCAGAACAGGTCGAAATCGTCGAATGTTGAAGAGTCGAAGTCAAGAAATCCCAAGATACTTAATGATAAGATACATTAATCTTGGGATAATTGGAAATAAACATGGTTAATGACTATGGGCTCGTACCAGTATGAGTTATACAAACTCTGCATAGAGAAACTCCCGAAGCGCGAAGTTCCAGAGGCACGTGGCAGTCATCCGCAAAGGACATGTGCCATCAACCAGTAAAGACACATGACATCATGTGATGCGAGACAACCACATCAGTCCAGGCCCGTACTACTCTGGGAGTTATACAAGCTCCGCATTCAGAAACCTCTGAAACCCTAAGTATCAGAGAGACATGGCATCAATCCATTGTTGACACGTGTCATAAAATTATCGCAAATACATGGCATCCATCAGTTAGGGGATGTGGCGCTCATATAGACCATGACACGTGGCACTCATTTAAAGCACATTTTGTGTTCGTCATCTGTACGGTTTCAAGTGATAGGTGATGTATTCTTTATGTGACACGTTATTCTTTTGACGTGTCCTATAACTAATTTGTAGACCCTTTTAAAGATTATCGCAAGGAATTGTCTTCAGGACTTCGGAACTTCATAGATTCATGATTTTTGTTGTTTATATGCCTTGAAACTCCCAAATAACGAAGTCCCGAAGTGATCGTTGAAGGTTTTCATTTAAAAGTTGGGTAAGTTTATAATGCGGAGAACACGAGAGTCATTTGATCAAATTTAATGGAATTCATCAATGGATGATATTGTAAGCACCTTATTAATACATAACGATCATGGATTTATTTAATTGAAAAGCAATTCCCTAAGTTTTTTTGGTGAAATTTTATTTCTAAGAGGTAAAAACAAAAGATTTTAAAATTTAAAAGTTTAAAATCCTAAAGTGTTATAACAGCTTCTATCTTACAAGATGAAGAATATATTCTAATATTGGGCACTCATGGTGTCATCCTTAGACATATCAGTCAATTGTCCATTTAGGTTACAAATAATCATTTTTAGAAGATGAGGTCCAGATGTAGAAATGGTGATGGAAGATGCTTTGGAAAACCCAAATTCCAGCATAAAACCAACACCTATATGTGGGTTTAGATAAATGGCACCTGCACATTCAGAGTTTCAAAATCGTGCAGGTTTTAATAACAAGAGACAACTTGCAAAGTCGCAAATAGCTAAAGTGGTGCATATCCGAATAGGTGAAATGCCACATCACTTCGAGCCTGTACCACTACGAGATTTTTCAATCTAGAACATGTCGAAATCTCTGAACGCCGAAGAGCCGAAGTCAAGAACTCCCAAGATACTTAATGATAAGATACACTAATCTTGGGTTAATTGGAAATAAACATGGTTAATGACTCTGGGCTCGTACCAGTCCGGGATTTATACAAACTTTGCATAGAGAAACTCGCGAAGGGCGAAGTGCCAGAGGCACGTGGCAGTCATCCGCGAAGGATACATGGAATCAACCAGTAAAGACACTTGACATCATGTGATTTGAGGTGACCACATCATTCTGGGCCCGTACTACTCTGGGAGTTATACAAGCTCTGCATTCAGAAACCTCTGAATCCCTAAGTACCAAAGAGATGTGGCATCAATTCGTTGCTGACAAGTCTCATAAAATTGTCGCAAATGCATGGCGCCCATCAGTTAGGGGATGTGGTGCTCATATAGACCATGAAGCATGGCACTCATTTAAAGCATATTTTTGTTCTTCATCTGTATTGTTTCAAGTGACACATGGCACATATTATTTATGTGACATGTCATCCTTTTGATGTGTCCTTTAACTCATTTGTAGACCCTTTTAAATATTATCGCAACGAACTATCTTCGAGAATTCAGAACTTCGTAGATTCAGGGTTTTTGTTGTTTAGATTCCTTGAAACTCCCGAAGCGTGAAGTCCCAAAGTGACCGGTGAAGGTTTTCTTTTAAAATTTAGGCATGTTTATAATGCGAAGAACACGAGAGTCGTTTGATCAAATTTAATGGAATTCATCAACGGATGATATTGTAAGCGCCTTATTAATACATAAAGATCATGGATTTATTTAATTGAAAATCAAATCCCTAAGTTTTTTTGTTGAATTTTTATTTTTAAGAGGTAAAAACAAAATATTTTAAAATTTAAAAGTTTAAAATCCTAAAGTGTTCTAACAAATTCAATTATCTTACAAGATGAAGAAGATATTCTAAGATTGGGCACTCGGGGTGTCATCCTTAGACATATCAATCAACTTTCCATTTTTACAAGATGAGGTCCAGATGTGGAAACGGTGATGGAAGATGCTTTGGAAAACCCAAAGTCCAGAATAAAACTAACACCTATATGTGGGTTCAGGTCAATGGTACTTGCGCATTTGGAGTTTCAAAATTGCGTAGGTTTTAAGAACAGGCGACAACTTCAGATATATTCACAAGTGTCATTGATCTTTGGCATTGGCAATTAAATGTGGGTTAGAATTTTCACTTGTTTCCAAATCACCATTTTCTAGCCCAATATTTTATCCACATACTCATTATGCATTGTGTTTGTATCATTAAAAAGAGTGTGAACAAATTCAAACACAAACTATGACTTGATTTTTTGTTGTAACTATGTATAGTTGATTTACAGGCATTATTGATGTTTGTCATTTGTAGATAACAGTGGGTTGGCATAATTTTGCATTCTTACTATGATAATGCCTTAAAAAAACTAAAATAACCAACAATTTTTCCCAATTCAATATCCACACACAAAAAAATTATGATCCCATGAAATTCACCTCTGTCAATTCGATAATAGGGAGGTTGATTTGGTAGATTGAACTATCGGTCACTTCAAGCGACTGGGGTACATCTGGGGTACCTGTGAGAAAATCTAATGCTTTGATGAATATTTTTTTTATTGCAACCTATGAGAGTAATTGTGTTTTTGATACTTTGTTTAATGCATTCAAACATTATTTTAAGTATCAAACTTCTTGCATCAGATTATTCGTGGAATGGTTTGTTGTTTCCCTCTATTTTTACCTTTATTATGTCACTTGTCTTTCATTGGTGCAACAATAGCCAAGGAGAGCCCTCATCCATATCATATTTCTAATCTCACCATGCTCTTGTCTTGGTGAACCAACCCTCTAACTGATCAAAAAATTGAAAAGAACGAGCATTCCAAACTTGTGGTGGCCTAACTTTGCGCTTTAGCAGTCAGGTGCAGACTTTAGGACCAACAGTAACTATGAAGTTCTTTAGATAGCTCTACAAGCACTTCAATCAAAGAATGGAGAAAGTGAGTCATACTTATAGTTTCTAGGATGTGTTTGCATAAGAGAAGCATCGAAAAGATAAATAGAAATCAATGGAGGGTTGTTGAAATAAAGTTAGTGTACTATCAACTTGAGTGTAAGTGTAACAATGACGAACTTGAATTTTAATTTCATGTGGTTGATAGCATATTTCCATTTGACTTCAACTAGCATATATATATATATATATATTTTCAAAATATTTCCAAAGAAGAATTTTGGTAATTTCATTAATCAAGTAAAATTGGTTAAATGAACTACATATTACATTTACTCCACAGAGCATGCATTAAAAGGCAAAGAAGGTCCTATAAATTCCTTAAGATCATAGAAAAACCGCTAATATCCTAAATCTATTATCGATTCATAATCCAAAAACCAGGCCCATGAGAACCTTGAACTACAACACCAAAGCACATGATCAAAAGTCTGGAAAACGCAACACAGGAAAAAATTAGCAAAGATTGGGCATTGTATCCCCTCTATAACCAAATTCCCAAATGGGCACCAAGAAATTCGTCGATTTTTATATTACTATGAACCAAGATCACTATGAAAATTTGCTTCTGATATTACTAAGAACCAAGATCACTATGAACATTTGATTCTGATATTACTATGAACCAAGATCACGTTGACCTGACAATTTCTAACATTACTAGTTCTGGAAAATATTGTCAATGTTTAACTTAATGGAGTTTGAACAATGAAAAATTTGCAATATTAGTGAAAATTCATGATGGTTATGTTCAGAGGAGCAAGCCATTTTAACACCTCAAACGATGGACCTAATTTATTCACAATTGGGTACTTTGTATGAGGTTTTTCCTCATGCTTCTCATTCCTAGACTCAACAATATTATGCATCTCCAATTCACTTTGCCATGGTAGTGCAAAACTTTATTCATATCTTGATTGGGTAACATGGATAGAGACATATGACATTGTTTCCTTTCTTGTCAACGCATGATATGTAAATTTTTTTGGGTTCAGCCGATCTGCAATATGGCATTGTCCTCATTTAAGGTAAATTTTCTATGGATGCGGAAGTCACGTAGCATGTAGACAGTATTTTCCTTTTTCTACAAGTATATTTCATATGGAAATTCTGTCAACCCAGGAATCGCATCTTGTAATACAGGTTGTCTAACTGTACAATGTAAAATTGTGTTGTTGAGGGTTCAGATGACAACATTGAGGCAATGAATATATATGTAAGGGAATTTTGCACCGCATCATAGACAATCAATTGTGCCATCATTTATGAACGCAGAGGCAGAAGCAGGAGAATTGCAATTGGAACATACATGATCGAAGGGGGTCGAGTAGGCATTTGTTGCAACTAGAACACCCTCAACCTGCACACATGAGCATAGTAGTTAATATATTGAACAATATAATATATATTTGTACAAAAAAAGAGATACACAAGTATGTTGAAGGCATCTTTTTTGTGCAAATTGTTGGTGGAGGTGTATATGTATACACATAACAGTTGTGGAGCTAGTTAGTTTCTTGAGATCCTGTACTATGTGTGTTCGCAATTCTGCTAAAAATGTTGCTTGGGTTGTGCGAAAGATCCTTTCTTTAACATCTCTTTTCTTCGTTATATTTTTGGACAACATAATTGGAAATTGCCCTTTATGCAATTGTTGTTCCATTGAGGAAAATAAATTTGCATAAGTGTCGAACAATTGTAGATGCACCATGGAACAGTTTAATAGTTGTGTAATATGTTTGAGATATATGAGCATGTCAAAGAAAAGAACAAAAAAAATGGGTATGGAAAACAATACCATTTCCNCTTTTATATGGAGAATATGTTGTGAGCCAAATTTTCTTGCAAATGTGACAACTGCACCAATGGTTCCAATTGGGTAAATTTCGTTGTTCTCTACAAATTGGTTGATTGTTGTGTCTGGTATGAAATGATATTGTGAACAAACTGCGGGAACTTTTTCAACAACACATGTTTCATTGAGCAATATAATCTGATCACAATCACCACAGTCATATACTTTTTTTGGTAATATATTGAAATTTGTAATGGATATCCCATTACCTAGCAAGATCTTCTCTGCATGTTTCTAGACAATTTGTGTAGGGATAGTCACTGTAACTTTCATCATGGCTTCGTTGTCTGTCATGTATGCACGCATAATGCATCTACTTTTGTTTATTTTGTCTAAGTAGGTGCTATACACGACCATTATGTCTCTGATGAATAGTTGTCCAGTTCAACGATTGTTCAAGCCTTCTATTGATAGTATATTGGGTGGTATAAGTTTAGACCTGGTGACATTTTTTTGAACAGGAAAAGTAATATGAATGGCAGT
>SNQJ01S0254900.1:0-12600 GCA_010110895.2 Picea sitchensis | reverse complement strand
GCAATGTTTCCATAAGCTTTTGGCCTTCCATCAATATACAAAGTCACCCCTTTGTTTTGATAGTTGTCTACTAGTTGTATATAATTTGTAGCAACTTTGTATCTCTACATACTTCATGTATATTGGACCAACATCAACCAATGATCGCATTTGTAGCATGGTCCGACATACTCCATCAATTTAGTTACAGGAACCATATTTGACCTTTATGCCATCCATGGAAAATATCCCCAATCCATATAAGGATGATGGAGCAATGTGATACATCCTCCCATTGATGAAGAAATTTGTTTCCAATTGAGGTAGCTCCTTAGGTACCCATCGTTGCACTATATTTCTATACCTCAAGGGAAAATCAATGTCACATATGCTCTCATCATCATAATCACACGATGATCCTTTGGCAATAAAAAAATGCATGCGTCTACAAAATTTTCTCCTTACCTTTTTATCTCTAGTTGATATAGAACTGTTAGATCTAGTACAATACGTCTCACTTTCAACCTCTCCTAGTATATATTAATCCTAACTCAAGGAAGATAGATATGACATGTACCTACACTCAATAAAATGAGAAGATAAGTTAGCGAGCTACAAATCATAGAGATTAATTGATGATATGAATAATGCAAACCTTATCCCATCATGGCCTGCAATTGATGCCATCAAGGAAAAAATACACCATGATACACTCTCTAAATAATAAAATTCAGATTCATGTGGATGCCACACAAATGATTGGCATAGGGATTTTGAAATACCAATCACCATAACAAACACTCACCCACTAATGTAAAAATGATGCTAGCGAGGTCAAACTAAGGATGGGTCAATTTATCAAGAAGGAAACTGAAATGAGGATGAGATTTGATGTATTTTATTTTCCTCAATACAAAAAAGATAAAACCAAGAGGTCGAATTAGGTTGCAAGCCAAGGAAAATTCACATATAAAGGACACATGGGTATGATACTTTAGGTTGAAGGATTCAATGATAGAATGTAAACTATCGAAGGAAATCAAGGCACATAAACATCATACTCGGACTTGAATTCATGCAAGAGGTCAAATGAAATTTGGCCTCTACATGCAGTGTTTATCTCAATAGAAAACAAATAGAGATATTGATATTGTGTCAAACCATAGAAAAAAGGGTTTTGTTTTGGAGTATGAGAGGAAATATAGAACACCCATTAACACTCTTAACTAGTCATGCAATACACACAAATAATGAAGGTTATAAATGGTTGTTAGGCATACCTTCTTTCCATCATTTATGGGATACTTGGGATACTTGTTTCCATTGTTTCCAAGCTTGAAATCCACCAATGTTGCCTTCAATTTGCCTCCTAAACATGAGATCAATTTATTTCATTGAGTGTGGCCCTCACCATTTGACACTTAAGGACTCTCAAAATAAATAGAGGAGAAATGGTATCTAGGATACCACCAAAGATCTTAGATTTCAAGCATAGGAATGAACTAGGTACTTCTAGATATAAACACCAAGGGACCAAGCATATAAAACTATCAACATCAAATAAATAGTTTGTAGAGGTGGAGTTAACTAGAGTGTTGACCAAAATTACAACTGAAAAATTCATGGATGGAGTAGGAAAAATGCAAAGTAAAACCTCACAAAAAATATCACCCATTGGATTAAATTGTAGGGATGAGAATGCAATCTATCGCATGCATGCACCTTCATTTATAAATATACATTAAATACCTTGTACATGATGGAAACGTGGCACTAAAAACACCAAGAATCCACCATGTCAAATCCTAAGACAATCAACTAGGTGGTAAGTAAAAACCATTGTGGCTTAGGTTTCCAATGTGTCTATGGTTTTCATTGGTTACTTTGCATATGCTAACCTTGTGATTTTATATAGAATGGATTTGGCATGGTTGAAGCCTAATGTCAGCCTTGTACATTTTTATTTTTTTGTTTTTCAACTTAGGCATGTGTGTAATTACAAAGCCAAGCACAAGATATGCTTGAATTAGAACTTGATTACACCTTCATGCATTCAATTTTGATTTATAAACTAACCATGTTTGCACTCACCATGTTTTTTTTGTTTTCAAGTACCCTAGTATAATCCAAGCTTGCATGCAATTAATCAATTCCTAGAGGGAGTGCCCAACTTGATGAAGTCAAAAGGGGTACCAAGTGGCAGATTTGACTCTTGCCAACCATGAAATAAGGATAAAGTAAAAAATATATGATGAGCACCCCATGTAAAAGGGGTTATAATAATTTCTTATCACACAAGCTTGAGGAATTCCCTAGCTAAGGAGAGGACACATGACAACTAAACCATAAGAACAAGGTTTAAAGTTCATCTTGGAAGGAACACTCCACATTATAAGGAAATATAAAATGATTTTATGGCATGATCAAGGATTATGTATGCAAACAAAGAGCATTTCTCCACTATCTCGAGGTGTGAATTCTTATTTTAAGGAGGGAACATGTTAGAAGAGCATGGTTTGAGGAAGCACTACAAAGGAGAGTGATGTGTGGCAGCAAATACTTTGTCAAACCTTATTTTGAGCATATTTTATTGAGGAGTTCCTGGCTTTGAGGGGGTTTTCTTGGAGTTAATTGTGGGTCTTGAAGAAGTTTAATAATATTTTATTTTTCTGATACATTGCACATATACTCCTCTTTATTTATATTTTACATATTTTTTTTTTATATCTATGATTGTTTGCCTTAATCATTCCAATGACTAGGCAAGTTCCCTTGGTACTTGTCTTAATCCATAGTTAAGGGATTCTCACCCATCTCTAGGGTATTTTACCCCCAATAAATCGAAACTCTTAAAATATTGTCATATTAATGGGAGAACATGTGAAGATCGAAAGAAAAAAGGGTGAATTCCTCTTATGATAGTCATAATAGTTAATGTGTTGGCTGACAAAGTCTCAGCGGTTTGAACAATGGCCTCATTAAAATTCTAGTGGTTATCTCTCTCTTTCTCTTCCACAAGGACCATGACCATGACATCATTTCTAGACCGTTTCATTTTTAAAATTGCTTTGGTCGTACTTTCTTATCTAAACCAAATGATTATGAAATTGTTTTTCTTTGGTACACTCATTATCAACAGTATCAAATGTTGTAGAGTGTAATTCCTTGCATATTTTTCCGTAGAACAATAAATTGTTTATTTGTTTGCACTGATTAAAAAATTAGTTATATTTTGAAGGACATGAGATAACATGGTTGTAATAACTAGGCTTCAAGTGAAAATTATAGAAGTTAAAGTTGATGCAAGTAATGTAGCTAGGAAAGTTGAAAGTGGAGCTCCCAAAATGATTGTTTCCACCACTTTAAGGGATGTTTCCTGTTGTAATTCCAAAATATTTTTTTCTTAAATTTTCATGGAGTAGAGTCAATGTTTTGGTTTTGAGAGGACCTTTATGTTGAATGGAATTCGTTAGATGTACTTCCAAGTGAGTTCCAAAATCGTTATATGGAAACATATTCAAAGTTCATGATAGAAGAAGCTAGAGGAAAGTTTCACATCTATCCTCCTGCTTTAGTATTCAATTCCTTGAGAATTTGCTCATTTGAAAAATTTAAGGTTGTCAACATCAATAAACATCCTTATCATGGTCCTAGTCAAGAAATGGGTTTTTTTTTTTTGGTTCCAAAGAATATCAAGATTCCTTAATAAAGGATCTTTGTGTTATCATATCCTTCTGTAATTTTGGGTTAAGAATATTTTAACAAAGGATATTGAATACAAAGACATGGATATGACCTCCTCATAACTATGTATCCTTGGCCTTCCCACTAGTTTTTTGGAATACTTTAAGCATTGTTGGTCTAGGCTAACATAGTGCCTAGGGTGGATTTCTCTCTACCACTATTGTCTTCCTTCTCCCATAAGAAAATTAGGTTGGTGTGATCCATATTTTTAAAATTTATATCTCAATGAAAAAATTGTGGGTGGGATTGGTGGAACTCCCACTCACCATTTTCAAGTTCACTCACAGTGTGCCCTCTATATCGGGCTCCTCCTCCCTCTGCAATTTATGTCTCCTCCGACGTGCCCTTGATCTCCTTCTCCTGTGTGCCCTCACATACATATAGTCAGGGTTTGGGGAGTTAATCCTTGTGTGTTCTCCTCGTCTTTCCTCACGGTGTTCTCTCCTCGGCTCTCCTTGGCTCTCATGTGCTCTCCTCATTTTCTCTCCTCGCATGCAAGTTTGAAATGTAAGCTTTTTTTGGGGTTTGGTTTATTATATATTATAATTATATATAATATATATTATAACTATATATAATTTATATATTATATAATATATTAATATAATAAATATGTAATTATATGCATGGTTTGTGATTCCCAAAGACAAATGTTATGGAGTAATTTTCCCAAACTATGCCCTTATCTCTACAGGTGAAATATTCCCTATGCATGACATGTAATGGCTTGTGGGGCCACACATGGACCATGAGTGCCAAAGACAAATTTCATGGCATAATACCTTAGAATTTGGCATTGGACCATGACATAGGCATTTAGAACCATCATTGGTGTGACAATCCTTGAAATGGTGATCATATCTCACGTGTAAGCTAAAGATTCCTAATGTAAGGCATCTGTGGTGTTTCGGGGTATTTATGCATCTAATTACTACACACATAGCCCACAAAACCACAAACATAAGTGCTAAAACACCTATAAACATAATCATCAAAGCACCTAACCTATTTATTGACCCACACATCTAATCAATGCATCTTTTTGGTGACCATTCTCCTCTCAGGTAAACAATTAATCATGTGTTAATTAGACCGACTAGGTCCAAGAGGGATAGGGGTTAATGTGTTAGTAATCATCTAACCTAGAACTTGAATCCAAAACCCCTAACCTTCTAACTCATCGACCCATAACCCATAACATCGTGATATAACCACTAACCCACTAATCCCTAACTCCCTAAAAACCTAGCCCTTTATTATTTTGATAAAGGGTTGCATTGGTTATCCTTGAATATCCTCATTGGTAAACTGCAAAACCATCTCTTTCTTTTAGATTGAAAAATATATAAGGAAAGGTAGCTCGTAGTCACCACTATACATAATAATGGTAGATTACTTAAGTAGATGATTAGATCAAGAGAAGATAGTTGAAAACTTACAGGGAATTTCAAGGGGAATCCAGTTGTTTAATTAAAACTAGTACAAACAAGGGGAATATGATTGTTTAATTAAAACAAAACATTACGATGGTCCCTGTAGATGCTGACGCAATGTGATTTATTCCCATTCATGTGCATGTCAAAGAGAATAAATTCAACCAAGCACAAGTAAATGCCGAGAGTAACTATGAATCTCTTAAGGTAGCCAGATGCCTCATCATCTAATTAGTGATGTGCATGAATGGATTAATGAGATTCCCACTGTCCCTAGATACTATCTAGAGAAACCACATCCAAGAGAATATGATTGATAGAATTAGTGGGGAAAGAATACCATGTTGAGATTGACTCCATTCCTAACCCATTCATAGTTTGGGAAAATTTGGGCGTAGTTTTGGAAGGGTTTCATTATAATATAATGTGCACTAAATATAAGCATGCACTTACTTAGATCATCGATAGTCCTTTCCCTAGTTTACATGCCTTGAACTAAGAAGCGTTCTTTTTATAACTGATACTTTTTTATAAGCACATTAATGATGGGAGCTAAGTTTTCATGTGCGAGTTCATTTAGAGTTGATCATAAAAATGATATTGATGCTTGACACCTTGAAATTTTATGTCATTTTCAAAAAATATGTATAATGTATAAAATTATTGAAATATACAATGTCACAATTAGTTTGATCATGTGCCAATAGGCTTCCAATATATAGGTGATTTATAAACGAGAATATTATTCAATAATCCTTCACTAAGGAATTGCATATTCTATCAAAATATAACTTAAATTAATCATAATTTGATGTCATATTTATGTATTAATTCATCTAGTCCTTCACGTTTATTATTCTATAGGATTGTTGTTTGATTTTCAAATTGTTTGTGTGAGTCACGTTTGAGTCTGGAAACGCTCCCATACCATCATTGCATGTGTCTATTTTAACCATGTAAAATTTCAGTCCATACAAGCACAAATTAAAAAACTCTCAATGTTGGCCCCATTCACATGTCATTTATATGCATCGGTTTCAAGTAAATATCATTTATATGCATCGGTTTCATTTATATTTCCAAGATAGAAACAATGGAAAGCGAGAAGAAGGCACGCATCTATCAGTGTAAACATGGATGCTACCTTGAATATGAAGCTAGGAATGAAAAAACAATTCCATGAGCACCTCAATATCCAATGAAACGTGCATATAATTTGACATTTAAAGATAAATATATATATTTTTCTACACATACTACTGATTCCAAGCATGTGTGTTGTCCTAACATGTCAAATTTCAGTCCATAAAAGAACAAATTGAAAAATTTTCAACATTGACCCCATTCACATTAATTATTCTTGTTACCCATGATTTTGGTCGTCATGATGATGTATTGATGATGGTGTACTCAGGCTCTTCATAAGAACTTTCTCCTGAGAAAATTTACTTTCATCTCTTCCAAGAAAACTCATTTTTGAAGAAGGTTCGCAGGCTGCTAGTATATTTGGGTGTGAGAATGACCCATTCTCGCAGGCTGCTTTAAGCCAGGGTGCGAACTTCTCGCACTGTGTTGAACTGCTAGGGTGCAGACTCTTCCTAAAGCATGGAAAAAGATGAATTCTCGATGTTTCTAGAAAGGAATCTTCTAGAAGGATGGGTTGGCATTCAAATGGTTATCCTAGTACTGGATTCCCTGATATTTTGGGATCATTCTTATCCAAGTAACTAATTCATTCTCTCCTATATGCTGAGGGAATTCTCATGGAAAAGTTTAAGCAAGATTCATTGGAGAATTGGTGAAAGAATTGTGTGAAGGACTCAACATTGAACAACATCTTGGAGACTCTAGCAAGTCTATCAAGAGGATTTGATCTTCTTCATGCAAGGATTGAGCAAGTGTGTGTGTCAGAGCCAAGAGCCATCGAAAGGAATTTTGCGACATCAAGGCTCAGGTTGTAAGATTTACTTTCCATTAATATGATACAGTGGGATGTCCCTTTCCCATAAAGCTATTTCCACTTTATTGTGTAATTCCTTGATCATACACATAGGTTAACTGTTGAATATATTGTGCTATCTTCACTTTGGTGGGTTTGTGTTGTCTTGGTCTAGACTTCACGAGAGCGCTGGAGCGAAGCAGGAGCAAAAACGACCCTAGGAAGCGATAATAAGGTATGGTATTTGTTCCTTCCTCCTAGTCAATTCAATAGTCGAAACTTAGGGAAAGAGTCATGTCCTGTCCTGTTTTTTTCTAGATCCAGGTGGATCTAGGGAGATCAGTTCATGTCTGCACCTACAGATTAGTCCGATAACAGTTCTATAGACTTATTGTTTGATTGTTGAATTGTTTGTGTAATTCATGTTTGATTCCAAAAACCCTCCCATGCCGTGAATGCATGCATCTAGTCTAACCATGTCAAATTTAAGTCCATACAAGCACAAATTGGAAATATTTCAACATTGGCCCCATTCACATTAATTATTCTATAGGCTTGTTGTTTGATTGTTGAATTGTTTGTGTGAGTCATGTTTGAGTCTGGAAACCCTCCCATACATTCATTGTATGCGTCTAGTCTTACCATGTCAAATTTCAGTCCATACATGCACAAATTGAAAAAAATTCAATGTTGGACCCATTCACATGTCAATTATAAGAGGGGTCAAGTACATGAGTAGGCACGCCTTATTTTTTGGTTTTGATAGAATAACCAAAGAATATTTGATTTTATAATTATGTGTTTGAGTCATGTTTGAGTCTGAAAACCCTCTCATGCCGTCAATGCATGAGTGTTGTCCTAGAATGTCAAATTTTAGTCCATAAAAGCACAAATTGAAAAAAAATCAACATTGGCCCCATTCACATTAATTATTCTATATGCTTGTTGTTTGATTGTCGAATTGTTTGTGTGATTCATGTTTGAGTCCAAAAACCCTCCCATACCGTCAATGCATGCATCTAGTCTAACCATGTCAAATTTTAGTCCATACAAGCACAAATTGGAAAATTTTCAACATTGGCTCCATTCACATTAATTATTTTATAGGCTTGTTATTTGATTGTCGTATTGTTTGTGTGAGTCATGTTTGAGTCCATAAACCCTCCCATAGCATCATTTTATGATTCTATTCTAACCATGGAAAATTTCAGTACATACAAGCACAAATTGAAAAAAATTCAACATTGGTCCCATTCACATGGCAGTTATATGTGGGGTCAAGTACATGAGGAAGTACGCCTTATTTTTGGGTTTTGATAGAATAAAAAAAGAATATTTGATTTTTGAATTGTTTTTTTGAGTCATCTTTGAGTTCATAAACCCTCTCATACCATCAATGGATGTGTGTTGTCCTAGCATGCCAAATTTCAGTCCATAAAAGTACAAATTGAAAAAATTTCAACATTGGCCCCATTCACATTAATTATTCTATAGGCTTATTGTTTGATTCTAGAATTGTTTTTGTGAGTCATTTTTGAGTCCAAAAACCCTCCCATACCTTTAATTCATTCATCTAGTCTAACCATGTCAAATTTCAGTCCATACAAGCACAAATTGGAAAAATTTCAACAATGGCCCCATTCACATTAATTATTCTATAGGCTTGTTGTTTGATTTTCAAATTATTTGTGTGAGTCATGTTTGAGTCTGGAAACCCTCCCATACCTTCATTGTATGTGTCTAGTCTAACCATGTCAAATTTCAGTCCATACAAGAACAAATTGAAGAAATTTCAGCGCTGGCCTCATTCACATGTCAATTATAAGCGAGGTCAAGTACATGAGCAAACACACCATGGATGATTTTAGGGGATAAATTTCTATCATGGGATAATTTTAGATGGTTTTTCCAAAAATATATTCACTATTTTAAAAATGATTCGCCCAAATTCTATAGGATAAAATTATGTTGCCTTAAAAATCACCAAAATTTTATAAAAACTATATAAAATCCTTATAAATTTGAATGTTTTTACAAAAATATCGCCAAACATTTATAGTTGGCATATGAAGGATTAGTAAGATTCGCCAAGGTTTCTACATTTAAAAAAAAAAAATCTATCCTTAAAATAATCCCTGAGGCACACCTTATTTTTGGGTTTTGACAGAATAACCAAAGAATATTAATTAACCCTGAATGAGCTTCTCTTGGTTTCAGTAATAATTAATTCTCTACTGAGCATGGGAAACCATGTGAAGGTGGAAGCTATAATTATGCCCCCCCACCCTCACATCACTCTCAATTCCTCCGTACCTAATTTTATGTAATAAAGAACATGTAACACACTACATACAAAAATTTCTTAAAACTTAAAAAAATGTAATTAACCTGTATAAGTAAACACTTAAAAAACAATAAATCATATAAATACTAAATATATAATTAATAGAATAAATCATAGAAAACATATAATCACATACCTTGTACATTTCAACATTTAAATATCATTCATCTTCTTCTTCATCCAAATCAAAATCGATATCATGCTCTAGCTAAGAATCGATAATGTTGAAAGGATCATTCATATCAACATCATCATCAACGTCATTTTCTCTATCATCATTGATATCATCAATGAGAACATTGTCTGCTACATTTGGATGATCAACTTCTTCGATTTCTTCATTTGTCACATCTGCAACCACGTGCTCCTAATTTGCATCATCATCTTCTTCTTCAATATTATCTTCTTCCTCTACATGATTATACTTTACTGGTCTTCCTCTTGGATCATATCTAACAACGTATGACCAACCTGCTTTACCTGATACCTCTGAGTAAAAGAATTTCTCACATTGACTTGGAAGAACATAAGGCTCTGTACCCGGTTCAAATTCCCTTGTATTGAACATGGTAAATCCATTAGGATACTCGATAAAATTTCTTTCGGGATCACGTTCATGCATCTGTATCCTGTACCATTTGACCTCAAACAAAACTATTTTAAAGGAATTAAAATCACACTGAATTATATCCTCCACATACCCATAGTACCTATTTTCAATTTCTTCTCGATGCCTGACACTTCTATAGGAAACATTAGTGAACTTAAACACTGTAGCTATCCCACAATCCTAGGTTTTCATCTTATAATCCAAATTTTTGATACAAAATTTACGACCATTACACCACATAGCCTTGTGGTGTTTCAACTGCAACATGGATAACAAGTAAAAAATGCATTGTCAATTAATAAACATCATATAATATGGACTTATTAATATATATTTCAAAAAATAAACAAACCAAATACATTTATATAATGGGAAATAACTATAAAAATGTGGGTGAATATACTTTTTTTTTTATCTTTTAAACCAAAGGATAAATCAATTTCACTTTGCATAAGATCAGGAAATTCATGTTGATAATGATGTGATGTTTTAATCATCTTACTGACCCATTCCCATGATAACCTACCATATTATTCTTCACATCATTCTATCCAATCCTCCATCCAATCAAGATTGTTTGCAATGTATAAATGTAGAGCATCCCACTCTCGATCAACTATATGAAAAAATAACAATTCAATATCACTAATTAGCTATCATTGGCAAATTTTAATATAGTTGATGGAATAAAAAAAAATGAGTATGATAATATAAAATTGAAAAATTAAATGTATAATATATTAAATCTACAACATCTAATTACATTTCAAGGTCCTCATTCTACCTTTTCCAAATAGGACCTCTCCTTCAAATTTGTTGATGGAGTCGAGATGCCAAATGTGAGGCACATTCATATTTTTTGCTAATTTAGGAAGATATTGACTAATATATGCCATGCATTGATATGCCATATATCCCTCCACCATATAACCCTCAAGATTTTCTCTTTATATAACAAAATTCTTCAATGACTTCAACTTCCTCTCCACCATCTAGATCGACCTTGTGTGTATTGGTCCACATAATTCAATCTCCTCAATATGGTGTATGAGGTAGTGTTCTTGTCCATTGAAAAATGTTCGAGTTAGATACTTCTTCATTTCACACATTAGTCGATGATTTTATCTCTTCCAATAGCTTATATCTTATTTATGGATTTATTTAGATGAAAGCCACCTACAAATGATGCAAGAAAATAACATCTTTGAACAAAATTGAGGCATATATAAAATTGCAGATAAAACAAAATATGTCAATAAGTTCTGCTACAAAGAACTGAAGAACATTTTTCATATAAAACAACATTACTTACCTCATGTATTTTCCAAGATCATATATAACTTGTTTTATGCTATTGTCAAAGTTTTCTGGGAGAGATAGAGGTAGAACATATTGTAAAAAAAGGCGAATCATAAATATATATTTCCAAATAAGAGAAAAAAATTACTAAAATGATGTATACCAATATGGAAATATACGTAATAATTACCTTAATGAATGTATTCCAGTCATGTGTTTAAACCCCACCAAAATCACCTTTTTTCGTTAAGATATTTTGTATGTTTGACAAAAACTCTGTTGGAAACCTAATTTTTCGAATGACCTCTTTTACAACATTTCTTTGTTTCTCTGTCAATAACCATGGAAGACTAATATTTTATTCTTGACCATCACCATTAGAATTAATAATCACACTTTGCAATGCGGGATTAGCATCCTGGATGTCACTATAAATATTTCCAATTCTTTCTTTGTCAGTCCTTCCATCTAAGATTCACCATAACAATTCTGTTATATTCTTCTCGATATGCATTGTATCAAACAAATGCATTATTTGTAGGTGCTCATATTAGGGAAACCTACTGAATTGTATGGGGTAACTTTTCATTCCTCGTGGAATCCCATTTTTTCCTTAATGACATTTGTGAAACACAAACAAAATCACATTAACACTAATTAATCAATATAGCTACGTACCACGCTGAACAAAATTCACTAAATCTTTTTTATAAGATTTATATATATGATACATAAATAATTTGTATACCTTGACGATTTCTATTATATTCCAACTTCCATAGGTGAGGTGTCATTCTTCATGGTTTTTTTCCATTCTCTTTTTTACCATTGAATTTTTCTTTCTCAGTAGTTCAATAACTATGGTTCTTAGGCAGAAAGTGTCTATACTCACCGAACACCTCCTTTCCTAAACTTCTTGAATGATGATATTTTATCCTAGGACCACAAAATGGACATGCAAATTTACCCTTTGTTTGAATACCTACAAGATATATGAATTAATGTAGCAAATTATGATTACAATTTTTAAAAATGCATGATATTTTCAAAAAAATTATATAACACTAAAGCGCAACGGAAAGTTACATACCCCAAAAATGTGTTAACCCGTGAGCATCATGAATTGTCCATGCAAGTATTCCATGGAATTGAAATCATTTTTTCTCTATTGATCTAGAGATTTCATACATAGTGATGTGAGCCCATAACTTTAGTAGCTCATCAATAAGAGGTTCAATATATACATTCATAT
>SNQJ01S0254899.1:0-12600 GCA_010110895.2 Picea sitchensis | reverse complement strand
CTGGCAATGAGCACAAGATTAGAAGAGCCCTTACCTCATCATCAAAGTCCACTTTTGCAGAACTTAGTTGATTAGTAACAGTATTAAAATCATTTAAATGATCTGCAATAGACCCATTTTCCGACATCTTCATATTAAATAATATCTTCATTAGAAATACCTTATTGGATGTAGAGGGTTTTTCATACAATTTGGCCAATGTGTCCATCAAACCCTTCGTTGTCTTTTCTTTCGAAATATTGAAAGCCACTGACACTGCTCGGATCAGTCGTATCGTTCATAGAGCCTTTCTGTCAAGAATCACCCATTCTTCGTCCTTCGTAGCCGTCAGCTTCTTTGTTATTCCACCCAATGGTAGGAATAGATCCTTCTTATATAAATAGTCTTCCTTCTGCATCTTCCATAATTGGTAGTTTTGGCCATTAAATTTATCAACCCTAAACTTTCCATCTTCCGACATTGCTCCCGCTCGAACCAGGAACCCTCTTTTCCTTCGATTTACCTTTCACTCTGATACCAGTTGTTAGAAAAACAGGACCGTGGAGAAATATAATAAAACAAATGAAGAAACAAAACACAAAAGATACACAATACAAGAGAGACACAGATTTACATGGTTCACCCAGTGTGGGCTACTTCCACCAGAGAAATTTCCAGGACATACCTTTATTGTTATCCAACAAATGAAGGGATACAACCTACGACAAACCCGTTGTAACTTCCTCTTCTTTCTCTCACAGTCTCCTATCTCAGAATACAATATTCACAATCAATCATAGCCGCAATACATTTCCCTCATAAAAGAGGGTTTCCTTATAGGGAAAAAAACCTTAACATAATCTCTATCGTTAGATCTACGACCTTATAATGAAAGGTCCAGATTTACAATGAAATTACAATATACATTTACAAGGCAATTTTTCCTCTGGGGGGCCGCTTGCCCCCAGACCCCAAAGAGGGGTTACCCCCCCTCTGCACTCCCCCGCGTGGAAGAGTGTACATACTTCTGGGGTGTAAATACTTCATGGGGTATAAACACAACTGAAAGTAAAAGACCTCTAAATCAAGAAGATAATCAAGCTCTGTTATCACTCCAAGAAACTCTCCTAGGTTGTAAGTCAGAGATGCCTGGTAACTTAATCTTTTGGTAATTGTTTTCTCAATAAAAAGTGTGGGTTTGGATCAAGTCGGAGAACTGAATCATTTCTCACTCAAAACATGCATGAACACATTTAGATGGACAAGGCTTTCAACCACAAATGTTCAGAGAGATTACAAATAAAGGGATGTGTGAAGAAATAACTATTATATCAGCAGAATCACATATAAAGCATATATGAATGGTCAATTACAATAATCACCGGAATACTTGCAAAGTTAAACTTATGAATGCAATGATAAGATGACAGTTATCGGGCATAAACAAGCATAACAACATGAATATAATATCCAGGTGCAAGTACAGAATAGATAAGAAGATGAAATCTGAACAAGTTATGGAAAAAGAAGCTTGTATTACTTAAGATGAAATCTCAACAAGTTATGGAAAAGAAGCTTGTATTACTTAATATGAAAATGAGAAGTTTGAGTACATAACATGAAAAGTCTCCAAAGTTGAACCCTCAGTTCATCTTCTACCTTTAGCTTTATATTCCTTTACAATGTAGTTTTGAGATCCTAACAGCATGGATCAAATATGCTAAAGATAGAAAGTCAAAATTAGTTTTGCAAAGATATGGAATGATCCCTTAAAATGAGGCTCGTCCCATATTTCATGGTTCATATCTTGTAGAGTCCTTGTGCAGTGTAGAATAGTCTTCCAAGGCCGATTGATGACTCTTCCAAGAGATAAAATTGGAATTTGCTGAAGTGTGCAAAAACCTTGATTTTCTCATTTCCTTTGAAAAAGATACCAAAAAATGATTAAAACACCTCTTATTTCCCTTATCCATCAAAAAATAGCTATTGGATCTGACTTGATAATTCAACAACTATCCATTCAAGAGGTTTCAAACCATTCCAACTCAAAAACCTTCGATCTGTGCAAAACGCATTCGAAGTGAATGTGTTTCTTTTGGTTAACATAGCACTTTAGGTGGATTAATCCGCCAACGAAAGCACTTCTTTTCGTTGGTTAATGAAGAGTCGCCATGTTCGCCTAAACCAATCAAAATGAAGTTTTTCTAGAAAGAAACTGCCTTGGGAAAAATCACATTTCTGAGTCGCGGAGAGTCTCGCTTTACATGCTTGAATAGTCGATTGACATCTGGAAATCCTAAGCTTTCCAATGGTACTTTCAACTGGTGATTTGGAGTTCGTGAAGGTAGTCAAAAGTTCCCTGAAAGATTAGGCATCATTCTTCAAAAATTTGCTAGTGCATTTTTGATTGCTAACATTGGCTCCAACTAGGATGGAGACCTCCTCGCGAGGTTTCCAAGAACCCTCGATAATTGTGCCTTTAGTATTGGGTATGGAGTCATCCGGCTATTTTCCAAATTTTGTTGTTATCCTTCGCAATCTTCTTTATCTGTAACATGTCTGCTTTAAACTCCCCTGGAAATGTTGTTGCACATCGACATGGCCTGTTGTGACAATGTCTTCATTGAGAGAGAGGTGTTGGACATAGGCAAGATGGTTAGATCTCAGAACTATGGTTTGGAAATTCGAGAATAATTCCAACCTTGAAATGAGCACAAAAGTGTTCTGGAGGCATTTGAATTTTCATTTCCAAAGAACTTCAGATAAACTTTCAAGCTCCACCGCCCACTACCATGGCCAACAATTTCATTAGACGTAGCAACAACATTCTCCTCATCTTCTATAATTTCTTTTTCCACTGAAACCTCTTCTTCACGCTCTTGTTGATCCTTTTCTTATTTCCTCTTTAGTTCTTGTTCAAATTGATGCCATAAATAATCCTTTCTTATATATTCCTCAACTGAATGATCAAT
The DNA here is from genome assembly GCA_010110895.2 of Picea sitchensis. NCBI lineage: Eukaryota > Viridiplantae > Streptophyta > Pinopsida > Pinales > Pinaceae > Picea > Picea sitchensis. The sequence continues at coordinate 9,649 of SNQJ01S0254899.1, read as the reverse complement.
AATGGATCCAGAGGTAATTAGGTCCTTTTCTTCCTCTCCATCAAGTTCATGGTCTATATATTCTTCACCAGGGGAAGCAAAATATGAAAGATCTGATCCTCTGCCCCATGTTGAATTTATATTTCCTTCCACACTAGATTATGATGAAGTTGCACTTTCCGTTGTTTTTATATCACTAAAGTGCATAATAGTAGACTTGGCACCATCACTGCTTTCACTCATGAGAGCCTTCGATTCACCTTCTACTGGTGATGATTGATGTTGTCGTGATATTGTACGTAACAAAAACGGCATGCATGACCATCCTCGAAGTCCAAGAGATGGCCTGGAAAACAACAACTTGTGCCAAGGTTTCGTCTCGTGAACAACCTCGAAAGTGTTGTTTTGAACCGCATTTCGACAGACCAGTCTCTTGCAACTCTAACTCGCTAGATTTAGCGCTAATCGCATAAAAAATAAATATCCTAATGTCGTCAGTAATCCATAAACCGTACTAAGAAACCTTGTTCTTTCAATATGCTCCTTAAAATCATTTACCCATGTTGATGCCGTGACTTCAACACGTAAATCATCCACAGAAGTAGTTGAGAATGTAGGCACAAGATCAGAACTATTGATGACAGAAGTAATGAAGGGCTCTCTTGAATCGACCAAATCCTAAGTCATATAGGCAGCTGGAGCGAGTATTCCAACAAACAAACATACTTCTTATCACACTCGACGAATCATCATTGAAAACTATGATGGTCAAACCCTAAAACATCATAGCCAAGAAGATCCATAGGGAATGAAAGCGATACAAGTGGAAGAATTTCCTGTTCCACAAAAGGGTTTTAATTCTGACCGCCACTTGAAGCTCAGAACCCTCCTTAGGTTTAAAGAAAATGGTATCCTTGTTACGCCAACCTAGATCAAAACAATTACGGGACCAAAAAATACTCATTGAAATCATCATAGTTCCGCCATGCATAATGTGGTTGTTTACCATTATCACAAATTTTTGCCTCCGCTGCCATAGTTTCATATAACAGAATGATGACTTTCTAAAGAAAGGATACTCCAGCATCGCCAATGCAACTCTTGGTCGATTGTGCTAATTCTTGTCGCAATATCTCTTCCAGTTCTCTTGCCATATGATGAAATATGTATCAGATGCACTCAGGCAAAAAGAGAACATTGCCAGCTTCCCCCCAAATCAAGTAGTATAGAGAAACTAAAATCAACTTTTTATCTTCTGCAATACTTCCATGTTATTCTGAACAGGCATGCCCAAGTAGCTGCACCATTTTGTATAATTATCCAAAGATTTCTCAAACACCGTGCAGATTTCTTCTTCATCCATCTTTGGTTCAACTTCCTCAGGGATACGAAGGTGAGCTTGTGCATTTGAAAGCAAGAGAACAATATAATCCCGTTGGTTTCTCACATTGTCTTTCTAAAATCCAAAAATATATTGTAGAAGATCCAGAATATCCAGGCTCTGCATCTGAGGCATGGGATAATCATCCGGCAACCTTGGTAAATCTATAGAATAACTTAATGTTGAAATTGCAGACTTCACCTATGGAAAAGAGGTGATAGCATTAGCCACCACAAGTGCATCTAATGGTACAATGTTGTAAGAAACTGCTCCTTCAGTCATCGCTGCATATGATTCCATTACTTGATTCGTGGCTCTACACTCTGTCTTCTTGAAAATATGGAACAAATCATGATATCTCCAATATGATAGCAAGTGTCTTTGAAGGCTATAATTTGACTATTTCTATTGATGCTCTGCCACCTGCCTTCTTATCTTCGACTATCTTCAATCATTTTAATTACCACTACTTATGTGCCTGAAAATCTGGGATATACACTCCATTATTTTCTAGCTCTTATACCTGGTCATGGAGATGTACTAAGAGACACATAATGGTGAGATGAAGGGTAGAGACGTATGGAGGATAAACATGAAAGACCAAAACACCATATAACTCTAAATCTAAAGAATTACATGCATAATTTTATGGTCCCTCGGTGCTAAAGAGAAACCTTAGTAATCATGGTGTGAGTTGTGAGTTCTTTTAGACCATTGTCTCGATACCTGTGTTTTGATCTGCTGATAAGAAACTTGGAGAACCTCAAATATGGACTGCCGCCGTATGTGTTTAATCGGCCAAGGCATGTAAATTGCCTGCAACATTAAATGGTAACTGCACCAGATATGAACACTTGCGCCTATGCACCGCTCAAATAAATACGCATGCATCAAATCACATGAAACTATGGCATCTCCCAAGACACCACAAGGGATCTCTTCGTGAATGGCGACATGTGGTTTTGCCTAAGGTCTTTGGGCTCATGGGTTCATCCAAATTTAATAAAAACCATAAATCCTGAGGCCTGGTTTGGCTTTAGAAATTCGCAAAATATAATTTGGTATAAAGGCTTAGGGTTAGAATATTTAAAAGTTCACATTTCTTTTGATTTACTTTTTAACAGGTGCTACATGAAGCCAAAATGAATAACATTCTCATTTTTTATTTTTGTATTTATGATAACGCCAAAGACATTTTGAAAGTTAACTCAAAGGATTTTGGGCAAGAGAGATCAAATGGAGTTTCATGAATAATTTGGAGTCATTTGACCTTTAGAACTAATCCCCTACAAACCAGTAGCCTAAAAACTTGAATCCTACCTGTAGATTGCCTGTTTATTCAACAACCAATAACTAAAGAATCCGAATCGTCGTATGGGGAGCCATTTTCTTGCCTACTCCCAGTCACTTAACCAACCTGCATCGCTCTTATTAGCAGTCATGCCTTAAATGAAGCCATGTCGAAATTATCATCGAGCAACCTCCTTTGATCCCGGACCAAATAAAAGAATGCCTGAAATGAAGAAATGTAATTTTAAAAGGATGATGTAAACCGTCCTCTTCTCTCAAGGAAATACTTTAACATATTTGTTGTTCATAGATTCCAAATAATCGGAAATAGGGTCATTAAAACGCCAAGGAATACCTCTTTAAGCAACTGTTCCAACTAAAGATTGACATGTTGTTGTCGATGGCTTTCACCGATCTCCATGTCAACTGTAAATTGCTCAACCTTGATCAAAGAAACATGCATGATGTATTGTTGATCTAGACCTTTCTGCTCATCATCTTCCTTTTCATGTATGTTGCAATTTCCCTTTGTTCACAACTCTAAAGATGAAGACCGTTTCTCCAGATTTGCTGGCTACTGTGATTCAACTCTCACATGCTAAAATGTTACTATCATTTTTCAATTTTTCAAATGGGACAAGCTGATCTTCATGACAACTTAAAAAAATAGATACATTTGATACAATGAAAAAATATCTATACTATGGACATCATCGCGTGAATATCATCAATGTCTCGGTCACAATGAGAGGTATCCATTATAATAGTATACTCTTCATGACTATTTGAATCTTTAGTCAATAAATAAAAATTCATAACAAATATTCGGATATAAAAGATCAATTGAAAATATTTCTTTGCAAAACAAAATGGCAAGATGAAAATCTGCCAAAGAGTTGATACTGACAACCGGAAGTGACCGACACCAATCATGAGCTATCCTAAATAAAACTCGAAGATCTTGATCTGAACATCCTCATGTACAATTTCAAGCCGTTGAATGTAAAGTCATGAAAAATATAAATAAAAATTCAAACGCACTTCCACCTTCCTTGTCTAGGGAATACTTATTTCCCATTCAATTCCAGAAAACCGGATTAGGGGAACCAAATAATCTTTGAAAATCACGGTTACAATTCCTCTTTTTGCTAAGTGATTTAATTCATAGCCATACCAAGCCCACAGGATCCTTCCTTCATGGAGTCTTCGGATAGATGATTACAACCAATTGATGTCCAAACTTTGTCTATCATCAGAGTTGGATCTATGTTCGCCTCCCAAGGGAAGTCAAGTTTACTCCCTCTCCCCCTAATAACCCATGCCAATTTGTTATCACCTGGTGAAACTCTCCTCGGGTCGAAGTCGAGATGTACGGTAACTTAATCTTTGGTAACTGTTTTCTCAACAAAGTGGGTTTGGATCAAGAGGACTGAATCATTTCTCACTCAAAAACATGCATGAACACATTTAGATAGACAAGGATTTCAACCACAAATGTTCGTAGAGTTTACAAGTAAAGGGATGTGTGGAGAAATAACTATTATATCAGTATAATCACATATAAAGCATATATGAATGGCCATTTACAATAATCACATGAATACTTTCAAAGTTAAACTTATGAATGCAATGATAAGATGACAGCTATCAGGCATAAACAAGCATAATAGCATGAATATAATATCCAGGGGCAAGTATAGAATATATAAGAAGATGAAATTCAAATGCTATATAAAGAAGCTTGTATTACTTAATATTAAAATGAGAAGTTTGAGTACATAACATGAAAAAGTCTCCAAAGTCGAACCCTTAGTTCGTATTCTACCTTTAGCTTTATAGCTTACAATGCGCTTTGAGATCCTGAAAACATGGATCAAAATATGCTAAAGATATAAAGTCAAAATTTAGTTTGCAAAGGATGAAACGATCCCTCAAAATGAGGTCAATCCCATATTTCAAGGAGTCTTCACATCTGTGAATCCTTGTAGTGCAGAATAGCCTTCAAAGGATGATTGATGACTCTTCCAAGAGATAAATTCGAATTTGTTGAGGTGAAAAAACATCATGATTTTTTGCCTTTGTCAAAGATACCAAAACATTTGAAACACCTCTTCATTCCATTATCCATCAAAAACTTCAGCTGGTTGATCCGGGACTTTATAATTCAACAACTGTCCATTTCAAGAGGTTTCAAACCATTCAAACTCAAAAAATCCCGACCTGGGCAAAAATTCGGTCATTCTCGAAATAACAGTTTCTAAGCTAACATAGAAGACTTTTGGGTGGATTAACTACCGAAAACACAGCTTTCGGTGGTTAATGAAGAGTCGTCATGTTCGCCTAAACCAATCAAAGGAAGGTTTTCAGAAAAAACGGCCTTTGGGAAAAATCGATTTTCTCAAGTCGTGGAGAGTATATTTTACATGCTTGAATAGTCGATTGACATCTAGGAAATCCTAAGCTTTAGAATGGTACTTTCAACTGCATTTGGAGTTTGGGAAAGCAGTCAAAATTTCCATCAATATTAGGCATCATTCTTCAAAAATTTGCTAGTGCGTTTTTGATTGCTAATCAGGCTCTAAAACCAACAATCTCCCACTTGAGATCATCTCAACAACTCCGTTGTTGTTGCATATGCCTGGAATTTAAACCTTCTTGGACCTGAAAATTCCTCATCTTCATATTCATTCTTGAATATCAATTGAACCGAAGTGTGAACTCTCCCTCGGGTTACCCCCTTTGTTGCATGTTCCAGGATCGCTAATGTGTATCTTTCCAACTTCAAATGTCCATCTTCCAAGGCGATCGTATGAAGTGGTACCAACCATATACATGCTTAGTCTTTGAATGGAAGTTTGAGTTCTTTGTAAGATGAATGGCACAATTTCCACTGCCACAGATGTCCTATTCTCTTGCGTTTATTTCCCAATTTCTCTATAAAACTCTATAACCAAATCATCTCTTTACTAGCCTCCTCGTAGCAAAGAACATACCAAGGTTGAAAGTGTAACAACCTTTTGCATTTTTGAAATACAAATTGCTATTTTTCCACCTATAGTAAACACATACCTGTGGTACTCCTCCAAATGGTCTTTATCAGACGCCATATCTAAATCAACATATCCTTGTAGAACAGCTTTCTAAACTCCAAAACATAATGCATGATTACAAGTACCTCTCAAGTATCTCGAGAATCCACTTTATTGTCTCCCATTGTTCTTTACCTAGATTGTTCTATATATTCCCACAAGACAACTCCTAATCGCATGTGCAATATTTTGGTCTTGTGCAAACCATTGCATACATCAGCCGCCAATTGCTGATGAATATGGGACCCTGACATGGTATTCTATCTCCTCTTGTGTCTTAGGACATTTCCTTAGTTAATTTTAGGAAATGTGGCCAAGGTGTACTCTTTTCAACTCTGTTTTGCATTCTCGGTGCATTCTAAACCTCTCTCCAACACCTTCTCTCTCTGTACTCACCTCGAGACAATGTCAGCCATATATTTCCTCGCCTCTTGTTACCTCATACCAAGGATTTTCTTTTCGGCACCCAAATCCTTCATCACAAAATGAATTGATACTTCTTCTCGAAAGCTTCTATATCCTTCATATTAGACCCCGCAATAGCATGTCATCTACATACAATAGAAAGATAATAAAGCTTCCATTTTCTAGCTTTTTAAAATAAACATAGTGATCGTAATGACATCTACTATAACCATGTTCTCACATAAACTCGCCAAACTTTTGTGATACCACCGCCTTTGAGATTTCTTTTAGGCCATATAAGCTCTTCATCAACTTGCATACCAAATTCTCTTCCCTTTGACCTCATACCCCCGTGTATCGTGATATAAATCTCTTCCTCCAAATCCCCATGGAGAAAGTTTTTTCAGTAAACCCCTTTACAACAAGTCTACCCTTGTACCGCTTTTCTCCTCCATCTTCTTCCTTCCAACTTGTAAACCCATTTATTTTGCAATGTAAACCCATTTCCTTCATGCCTTGCTCCACTTCCTTTTGGTGTCTACCGCATTGCCTCTTTCATAACATTTTGGTTCACCGTAATCAACAACAAACAATACAATGAAGGAGAGTACCGCTCAAGGGGTCTACTTAACTTGTTAGATCTTATAAAACACTTCAGTGTTTGAGGTGCCCGCTACTCCTATTGTTGTACATTTTGATTTTCGTGTTCCTTTGGAATTTCTTTTTTTTTTTTTTTTTTTTTTTTTTTTTTTTTTTTTTTTTTTTTTTTTTTTTTTTTTCATGTTTCTTTCCATCTTTGTACATGACCTTCTACGAATATGATATCTTAATACTACTGATTTTTTATTTTCATTATCCCATAAGCTATAACCAAAAATCATTAACACCTGTATCCAATAAAGGTACACTTCTGATTTAGGACTCGTTTTGTTCTATTTTTTTTATCGATATGGACAAATGATTAACAACTGAAAGTTTTCAAAAATAATAGTTTACCTTTTTCCTCGCCCATTCCTCCTCGTGAATTCTACCATCCAAAGAGCTTGAAGGTCCTCTCATGAGCACTAAATAGCAGATCTACAAACATAAGCCTAGGAACTATAGGGAAAACCAAAGATGCAATTCATACACTTTGCACGCCTCCATGATTGTCCTCGTCTATCCTTTTCTCCGACACACCATTTTGTGGTGTTCTTGGAACTTTCTTCTCTACTAATCCCATGGTATTAACAATGCTAAATCATCAAACTCTCCTTTTCAATATTAATTCCCATTATCTGATTTTAGAAACTTCAAACTTTTTCCTGCCTCATTCTCGGGAACTAAAGCTTTCCATTTTCTTAAAAGTATCAAAACATCGTATTTTTGTCGAATGCAATAAACCCAAGTTTAGTTGCATCATAAATCAAAGTAACATAATAGCAGAGCCACCAAGAGATGATACATGAGTTGGTCCCCATACACCTGTATGCACAAGCTCTGCAATCCCTATCTCTTCTTTTCTTTTCTCTCTCGACTGAAAAATCGGACTCTCTTTTGTTTTTCATAAACACAATTTTCACATAAGTCCAAATCAATTTGTTTAAGATCCGGCAAAAAATTTCTTTTGTGAAGAGTATGCATCCCCTTCTCACTCATGTGTCCAAGCCTATGATTCCATAGTGTTGTATCCACTTCGTAGAAGGTAAAGAGATGTGAAGATTTAGTATTACTACCACATACAGTACCTACCTTCTCTCCTTTCGCTATCACCAATGATCATCGATGACCTTCCACTGCCTTATTCAGAATATGGATATACAACCTTCACTCTGCCATGTTGAAATTAGATTTTCCTTAAACGAACATGTCTTACTCCTCTTTCAACAACCATTGGTTTCATTATGCTATGATTTTTACCTTTTCCCATTCCAACAATTTTGGTGCAATCGACACCAAATGAACTCATTCAAAATAATTTTGAACATAATCTAGAAAAATATTTCCTTATGGGTGTGGTATGAAATGAAGCCCTCAATCTACTACCCAAGACTCGTAATATCATCATGCAGAAATCAAAGTATCTTGTAACACATCACCTATTACATTTACTCTCATTTCCCCTGTTGTCCATCTCTTTTGTTTCTTTGGAGCTCTGGTCTTTCTCGTATTGTCCTTTTCTTCCACAATTCCAAAGACTTATCTTTCCAAGTCTAGATTTGGATCTTCTAGGAAGGGAAGATCCAAAACCCTTTCCTCTATCCTTTTGTCTTCCCTCTCCACGTTCAACGCATTCGATGTCTCACTCCGCAGTTTCTCAATGTGATTTCACTAAGGATAACAATTCACAACATCATCAATTTTAAAGTATTTGAACTAGAGACAAGTTACTTTCATATCCATGACCAAGTCGCTCCATCTTTCCTCTCGTAACAGAACAAGATTAGAAGAGTCCTAACTCATCATCAAAGTCCACTTTTACGTAACTTAGCTAATAGTAACCGTATTAAATCATTTAAATGATTCTGCAATGCACCCACCTTCCCACATCTTTAATATTAAATAATCTCTTCATTAGAAATACCTTATTGGATGTCGAGGGTTTTTCATAAAATTTGGCCAATGCATCCATCAAACCCTTCGTTGTCTTTTCTTTCGAAATATTGAAAGCCATTGATGTTGCCAGGCTCAGCCGTATCGTTCATAGAACCTTTCTATCAAGAATCTCCCATTCTTCGTCCTTCGTAGCCACCAGCTTCTTTGCTATTCTGCCCAATGGTAGGAATAGATCCTTCTGATATAAATAATCTTCCATCTGCATCTTCCATAACTGGTAGTTTTGGGCGTTAAATTTCTCGACCCTAAACTTTCGATCTTCTGACATTGCTCCCACTCGAACCAGGAACCCTCTTTTCCTACGAGTTACCTTTCGCTCTGATACTAGTTGTTAGAAAAATAGGACCGTAGAGAAATAAAATAAAACAAATGCGGAAACAAAACACAAAAGATACATAATACAAGAGAGACGCGGATTTGTGTGGTTCACCCAGTGTGGGCTACGTCCACCAGAGAAATTTCCAGGTCCTTCCTTTATTATTATCTAGCAAATGAAGGGATACAACCTACAACAAATCCGTTGTAACTTCCCCTTCTTTCTCTCACGGTCTCCTATCTTAGAGCACAATATTCACAATCAATCATAGCCGTAATAAATTTCCCTCATAAAAGAGGGTTTCCTTCTAGGGAAAAAAACCCTAACATAATCTCTACCGTTAGATATGCGACCTTATAATGAACGGTCCATATTTACAATGAAATTACAATATACATTTACAAAGCAAGTTTTACTTCGGGGGCTTCGCCCCCAAACCCCGCGGAGGGGGTACCCCCCTCTGCACTCCCCTGCGTGAAAGAGTGTACATACTTATGGGGTGTAAATACTTCATGGGGTATAAACACGGCTGAAAGTAAAATACCTCTGAATCAGGAAGATAATCAGGCTCCACAACCAACAATCTCCCACTTG
>SNQJ01S0254896.1:0-12600 GCA_010110895.2 Picea sitchensis | reverse complement strand
CAAAGAATATAACACATACCCAACATGGTGCAGCTTCCCCCTTCTTTCATGCGAAGAGAGGGCTTTGTCAGGGCTACCCTTTGTCTCCCCTCCTCTTCCTCCTAGTAGCAGAAGTTCTTAGCCGCACTTTGGAAGATGTAAAAGTCTGAGGATGGCTTCATGGAATCACAATTTCTCATGCTCTATCCTTAACACATCTCCTCTTTGTGGATGATGTACTCCTTTTTTGTAATGGAGACCAGGGTGATGCAAAAAATATGAACAGGATTTTGGAGCTTTTTAGTAGGGCTACAGGAATGCAAATAAATGAAATAAAATCTACCCTCCCAGTCAATAATATGGAAGCATAAGATTTAACTTTCTACTGATCCCTCTTCCCTTATGAAGTAAGGGATTTTGATTCAGGTTTGAAATATTTGTGCTTCCAACTAAAGCTAAACCGCTACATGAAAGTTGATTGGTCATGGCTAATAGCCAATATGGAAAAAGGACTCAAATCATGGAGTTATAGGTGGATTTCCAAAGAAGGGTGGTTGGTCCTTGTAAATTCAATAATGGAAACCATACCAATTTATTGGATGTCACTAGCTTGGATACCAAAATGGGTGCTAGAAAAGATCATAAAAATCTACTTCAAATCTCTATGGTTCGGTTCTCGAGATCAATTTGTGTTGCCATGGGTAAAATGGGATTCCTTGGTGACCCCAAAAGCTTTAGGAGGTTGGGGCTTAAAAAAAAAATTCTTATTCTCTAAGGCATTGGCAGAAAAATTTGTTTGGAGATTGATATCAACATAACACATGTGGACAAAGGTGGTCATTCAAAAATATATTCACTCGAAATCAATGGTTGACAGGATCAAAAATCCACAAAAAAAAAAGAGATTAATGTGTTCCATCATTTGGAGGGAAATCATCAACACCTTTGTGGTTGTGGGAGATGGGATTTCTTGGTGCATAGGAAATGGTTTCAATGTCCGCATAGGCTCGGACCCTTGTCCAAGTAGCGATAACAAACACATTCTCCCACCAGATATGATTCATCTCTTACACACTCAAGGTTTTTTCCACCTAAATTAGATCATTGAGTTGACCCACACATCTATTTGGATCCAAGGCTGGTTAGACTCGGCATAATTGGGGTTGGAGGGGGGACATTTGATTCATTGGGAAAATTACATTCATGGACTAAAGGTGGCTCATATATGTATAGTGGACAGAGAAGATGAACTAATTTTGAAGCATGCCCTATTCGGTATATATACTCCAAAATTGGGCTATATATAGAAAAATGTATATATGTTCCTCAGGGAACCCATATGGTGGTGGAAGGGGCTTTGGAAATTTTGTTGCCTACTCAAGGCCAGAATTTTCATGTGGTTCTTAATAGTAAATAAATTCCCCACTTGGGACAAGATGAAGAATAGGAAAATAGAGGGATCAGGATTATGTGCTTTGTGTAAAGAAGAAAATGAAATGGAACTTCACATATTTCTTTTATGTCCCTTTGTAAAATAGATATGGAAAGACTATTCATCCATATTAGGGCGGGATTGTCAATGGATAGGACAATCACTGGAGGAATCCTGGAAAGGATGGGTGACCAATGTCTCAAATCGTAGTATTAAGGTGCTCCCTCTAATGGTCTTTTGGTGAGCCTAGATTGCAAGGAATTCGACTATATTCCAGGACAAAGCCTCAACCTCAGACATTATTGCAGCACAACGGCTCAACATTCTATCCCACTTCCCTCAGGAAAAATATACTGGTCTGATAAGAGATATTTAAGACATATAGATGGATACTTCCATGCCTTGGGCCTATTTTGATGGGGATTCGCAAAATAATAATCAATCTTGTGGGGGGTAGCATTACTTTATATTTGTGACTCTCATATCTACAATCTAAAAATGGGTCTTGGTAAAGGAACAAATAACTATGTTGAGTTAATGTCTTTAAAACTACTCTGACTCTTTGCAGGAGAAAAAACATGTAAAATCAATTTAGATCTTTTGTGACTCCATGACAGTCATAAATTGGGCCAGAAAATCTCAGAAATGTCACAACTTACAACTTCACCATATTTTGGAAGATGTATACAGAATTTTGGACACTTTTGATACATTATATGTGTGGCATGTCTACAAGAAGCGCAACATGGAGGAGGATTCATTTTCTAAAGCAGGCCTTCAATTGGGTTTTGGGAAATGGTTAATTCGGAGGATAGATATGGTGGTCATTTTGAATTCTACCACGTGCATTTTATTGAAGATCAACCTCAATCGGAAATCATACTTTGATTACTACTCTATATATATTTTAGTTGTTCTTTTTGGGACTTCTTAACTTATATGTATATCTAATTTTGTTTGTGGGAAGACTATGGACTTGTAATTACTTCAGCTATTGATCATTGGGAGTTTTTTCCTGATAATTTTTTTGTCCTTTTAGTGATCATGGATTCGGATTAAGCATATTCTATTGGTACCTATAGGGTGCCCTATTTTGGCTATACTTAACATGGAAAAATACATGGATACATGTATTTTTACATAATGTAAATTTCTTTTCTCTTCAAATGAAATAAAATTTATGCTTTTTCTAAGGAAAAAAACATTAATGAAATTCAAATGGTTTCATTAAGCTTTCACAACATTTACTTTGGATTCCATATGCTTCCTCTTCATTCAATCAACTCCACCCATGAGTCATACAAGTCTTGTCCACCTGCCACAACTCACTCTTGTTCACAACATAAGTATTCATTTCATGATCCCATCGTATGTCTATCATAATGTATATGTTAATCAACTCAAAAATTAGGAATATCAAATACATCATGTTAATCGAGTACATTCCACATGTCACATATATAGAGAATAATTGGAAATGTGGTCAATAAACTCTTAATTCAATCCTCATATTAACCTCCTAATTATTCTCAAAGAAGATTTGGACAAGGAGGGGCATTGCATACTTCCCCCTTAGAACAAAACTTGGCCTCAAGTTTTTAAGCAACTATCAAAGACTTGTGCTATACAAAACAAATCACACAACTAGATTTTAATCATATATGCATCATTTTAATATCGTAAGAGCTACACCCTTGGCCCCATGCCACATCCATAATTCACATTTCTGAAGTGCAAACGTCTGCACAAATTCAAAACATACCAATTATCACAAAAAGTAACAAACATAGTCATGTCATAGTAGACAATTTTGGCATACAAATCAACATACCCTACTAAAATGAAGCATATAGTTAACCATATCATATTAAGATATAAATCCCTATAACGAATATCACATTCCAAGTGTCAACTAATGCATTATCTTCTTGTTATTTCACACAATATCAATGGATGTCTTCCCTCTATAACAATTTCGAATTGACTAAGCCATAAACATATTGTAAATAAATTCCATTAGCATATAATCAAATGTGTTACTTTGATGGTCCTTTCCATCATATATTCAATCTTGCCTACTAACAAGCGACAATTTATATAGACACCATAGTGAATCATGCGAGACAATAGACACATGTTGGCTTTTGTAGTCATATATTTGCAACCCACTCTCACATTCCATATGTTATTATGTATTCCATAACCTAAAATTCAATTTTTTATGTAGTCAACAAGTAATGTTTGGCATTTACAATCACAATTGTTAACAACTACTTAACACTTTTTACCAATGTTCAATGTTTAGGAAAAATCATAGTTCTAGTTTCAGTAAGATAGGGTTGCAAACAACTCCCATTTGAACCATTTACATAATGCAGACTTTCCCTTAAGTCCCAAATTCATTAGTTCCARTTGCTTCTCTTACTCGAGAACCAATACATTAATGAATCAATTAAAAKACTTTGATCCAAAAATATCAATTTGTAAGCTTTCTATCAAGGATAACTCATGTGCATACATGAATAGGTTATCAATTATAATATAYTCATCATRATAATTACATATCACCTTACTTTCCAATCATAAATCATCTATGATTTCCAATTGTTAATCATAATTAATCTTGTTGTTTCGTGCCTTATTTCTTGACCTCAATACACATGCAAAGACTTCAAGTAACCTATMAAAACATTAAACTTCACAAGATTACAAATCCTCTTCTTTATTCACATAAGTTTCAAGTTATCACAAGAGACATTTCCTGCATGAAGCTAAGCTTCAACTTTGCCCAATTGCAAAGGGGAATTCATTATTATTATTTTCTTTTCATAAGCTTATAAGCATATGTTATGACCATTGGTTGTCCATACAATCATGCCTTCAAAGTACAAATACCTAAAAGAAATATATCCTTTGCATTTCGCATGCCATACAATCATCTAGGTTGTATTACAAAAGCAGCATCCTAATTCACCAAGACTGGGATCTCACCCTTATTCAATTTTTTATTCAGAGAGAATCTAAAATACACATTCTTGTTAGTTAACAAGAACTCAAAATCAATTTTTCATCAATTCTCATGTCCATATTCTAAGCTCAAATGAAACTAAGTTCCATCCACACAAGAGATGTTATCTTTAAGCAAATCATTCCTTCAACAATTACAGGTGAACAAAGCTCTAAAAAGGTCATGGATCAAATTCATATACCATATATATTTTTCATTCCCTCACATACTCACTTATGGCCCAAAGCATTTAATGGATTAATTATGAAAATTGCTCTAAATTGTTAGGGAAATATAAAACTAGCCAATTTGTTGAGTATTTATGGACAAAGAATTTATTCAAGCAACAAATGAATAAAGTCTCATCTCCACATTGGGCACTACTCCCATGAGACCAAATATAACCATAGGATTTACTCAAGTGAGGTAATAAAAAATTTCGTTTTAACATACAAATTCAAGAATAATAATCGTCCATTAAATCTTAATTGTATTCATCATACAATTAGTATTTTGAAAATTAATTGATTAATAATACATTAGAGAAACATGGAACAAACTCACCACAATCAAGAATTTTTCATGAAATTTCACACAAAAGACCACACATCTTAACCTAGAATCATTCAAAATCAATCAAGATCAAATGGTTGACTATACAACCTTGTACTAGAGTTGCTAAGGTTCCAACCTAGGCTTTCCTTTGCACAATTAAACACAATTTCCTCCAATCTAATTGACTCAATTTTGTTATTCCAATGGAGGAGATAATAGAAAATCAACTTGTATCGGAAAAAAAATTGTCACTTTTAAACATTTCTTAAACAATTTAATCATACATCAATCCATCATACACAACATGTGATGCAAGAGCATAAAAAGATACTCTATATTGACTACATCATACCAGTTATCAATCCATCCAAAGCATTCTCAATCATTCAATGGTATTCTCTATGCAATTCATATTATCTTTTATTTGTAATTAGAAGCAAACATAGCATTTGACTCTTCAAATAGATTGACATTATGGATCATTATTTCACTTAACTCTCAAGTGAACACAATCATTCTTATTCCACTTGATTTAAACATTCTCATGAGATTACAAGTAGTGCTCCAACACTACTCCCATTAATACCATATATGAAAGTAACATTTTACTACTTCAATCCATAAAGAAGCAATCAAAATATTTCAAGTCATTCTTATTGCATTTTGGCTTGTGATTCGGAAGAAAAATTAGTACAGGATCTGAGCATCCAAGCTTTAACCAAATTCATATGATGAATCTATATTCCATTTAATCCTCAAGTATACATCAAACCATATTACATAATATAACTATGTCTGTGAGTTTTTTGTCAACATAGATTCTTCAACATATACATCTCGGAAGAGTTATTTCCATAACTCACATGACAATATGGAATTGTCATCCATAAGACAACTACATCATCCATACTTTCCTTCATATGGTTTCCACAACCATCCAACACTTCCCATTCATTATATCCTATTGCTTCAATAATCAAGTTGTATGGATATGTAGCACTCTTGCTACCTCAAATCATCTAAGGAAAAACATAAGTTCTAAATTCCTCTCATGCATAGCTTCAAATATTATCAAGGAATACACCAAAAACACATTCTTAACCAACATTCTACAATAAATACATGTAACACTCAAAAAGTGCCACAAACTTCCATATAAAATATGCTCAGAACATATTTAAGACTCAATATGCATGCTAAATCATAACCATTTAAATACTTGCATTTTCGAAGCAATGTCAAGCTTCTTATACAATCTAGGAAAACACAAAAATAAAAACATAAGCAAAAACCAACACAAAATCATTAGGTTCTTGTCAACCATTGATGAATAAGTCAATTTCAACTTTTGGTTCAACACAAAAATACACAAGGCATACCAATTTGTAGAACCCTTTCTATCTTACATCAATCCTAAGAAACACAAAATCAAAGCTTCAACTAGCACAAGAGGTCCATCCTCACTCAACCAATGGGTACTCATAACAGAATTTTGAGATCAAATTCCTAATCCTTAAAATCATATTCCTACATTAATTCCCTCATCAACTATCAAGACTAAAACCAAAGGTTCATTTTTCTCATAAAGGCTCAACATTCTATCCCATTTCCCTCGGGAAAAATATACGGGTCCGATAAGAGATATTCAAGACATACATGTGGATACTTCCATGCCTTGGACCTATTTTGATAGGGCTTTGCAAAATAATAATCAATCGTGTGGGGGTGGATTTACTTTATATTTATGAATCTCATCTCTATAAGCTAAAAATGGGTCTTGGTAAAGGAACAAATAACTATGTTGAGTCAATGTCTTTAAAACTATTCTTACTCTTTGCGGGAGAAAAAGGTGTAAAATGAATTCAGATCTTTTGTGACTCCATGATAGTCATAGATTGGTCCAGAAAATCTCAGAAATTTCACAACTTACAGCTTCACCATATTTTAGAAGATGTCTACAGAATTTTGGACACTTTTGACACATTCTATGTGTGGCATGTCTACAGGGAGCACAACATGGAGGCGGATTYGKTGTCYRAAAGYRGGCMTTCAATTGGGTTTTGGGMAATGGTTAATTCGGAGGATAGATATGGTAATCATTTTGAATTCTASCACAGGCCTTTTATTGAAGATCAACCTCAACTGGAAATCATAMTTTGATTACTACTCTRTATATATTTCAGTTGTTATTTTTGGGACTTTTTAACTGATATGTATATCTAATTTTGTTTGTGGGAAGACTATGGACTTGTAATTATTTCAGCTATTGATCATTGGGAGTCTTTTCCCAATGGATTTTTTGTCCTTATGGTGATCATGGTTGGGGATTAAGCATCTTCTATTGGTACCTATAGGGTGCCCTATTTTGGCTATACTTAACATGGAAAAATACATGGATACATGTATTTTTACATAATGTAAGTTTCTTTTCTCTTCAGATGAAATAAAATTTACGCTTTTTCTAAGGAAAAAAATATTAATGAAATTCAAATGGTTTCATTAAGCTTTCACACCATTTACTTTGGATTCCATAGGCTTCATCTTCATTCAATTAACTCCACCCATGAGTCCTACAAGTCTTGTCCACCTGCCACAACTCACTCTTGTTCACAACATAARTATTCATTTCATRATCCCATCATATGTCTATCATAATGTATATGTTAATCAACTCAACAATTAGGAATATCAAATACATCATGTCAATCAAGTAGATTCCACATGTCACATATATAGAGAATAATTGGAAATGTGGTCAATAAACTCTTAATTCAATCCTCATTAACCTCCTAATTCTTCTCAAAGAAGAGTTGGACAAGGAGGGGCATTACATACTTCCCCCTTAGAACAAAACTTGGCCTCAAGTTTTTAAGCAGCTATCAAAGACTTGTGCTATACAAATCAAATCACACAATTAGATTTTAATCATATATGCATCATTTTAATATCATAAGAGATACACCCTTGGCCCCATGCCACATCCATAATTCACATTTCTGAAGTGAAAACGTCTCCACAAAGTCAAAACATACCAATTATCACAACAAGTAACAAACATAGTCATGTCATAGTAGACAGGTTTAGCATACAAATCAACACACCCTACTAAAATGAAGCATATAATTAACCATATCATATCAAGATATAAATCCCTATAACGAATAACACATTCTAAGTGTCAAGTATTGCATTATCTTCTTGTTACTTCACACAATATCAGTGGATGTCTTCCCTCTATAACAATTTTGAATTGACTAAGCCACAACCTAAAATTTAGTTTTTTTATGTACTCCACAAGTAATGTTTGGAATTTACAATCACAATCCTTAACAACTAATTAACACTTTTTACCAATGTTCAATGTTTAGGAAAAATGATAGTTCTAGGTTCAGTAAGAGAGGGTTGCAAACAACTCCCATTTGAACCATTTCCATAATGCAAACTTTCCCTTAAGTCCCAAATTCATTAGTGCCAGTTGCTTCAATTATTATTCGAGAACCAATACATTAATGGATCAATTAAAGACTTTGATCCAAAAATGTCAATTTGTAAGCTTTGTATCAAGGATAACTCGTGCGGAATAGGTTATCAATTATAATATACACATCATGATAATTACATATCACCTTACTTTCCAACTATAAATCATCTATGATTTCAATTTGTTAATCATAATTAATCTTGTTTTTTCATGCCTTATTTCTTGACCTCAATACACATGCAAAGACTTCAAGTAACCTATCAAAACATTGAACTTCACAACATTATAAATCCTCTTCTTTATTCACATAAGTTCCAAGTTATCACAAGAGACATTTCCAGCATGAAGCTAAGCTTCAACTTTTCCCAATTTCAAAGGGGACTTCATTATTATTATTTTCTTTTCATAAGCTTATAAGCTTCTGCTATGACCATTGGTTGTCCATAAAATCATGCCTTCAAAGTACAAATACCTGAAAACAAGATATCCTTTGCATTTTGCATGCCATACAATCATCTAGGTTGTATTACAAAAGCAACATCCTAATTCACCAAGAGTGGGATCTCACCCTTGTTCAATTTGTTATTCAGAGAGAATCTAAAATACACATTCTTGTTAGTTAACAAGAACTCAAAATCAATTTTTCATCAATTCTCATGTCCATCATATAAGCTCAAATGAAACTAAGGTTCATCCACAAAAGAGATGTTATCGTTAACCATATCATTCCTTCAACAATTACAGGTGAACAAAGATCTAAAAAGGTCATGGATAAAATTCATATAGTATATAAATTGTTCATTCCCTCACATACTCACTAATGGCTCAAAGCATTTAATGGATTAATTACGAAAGTTGCTCTAAATTGTTAGGGAATATATAAAACTAGCCAATTTGTTGAGTATTTATGGACAAAGAATTTATTCAAGCAACAAATGAATAAAGTCCCATCTCCACATTAGGCACTACTCCCATGAGACCAAATATAACCATAGGATGTACTCGAGAGAGGCAACAAAAATTTTGTTTTAACATACAAATTCAAGAATAATAATCGTCCATTAAATATTAATTGTATTCATCATACAATTAGTATTTTGAAAAATAATGCATCAATAATACATTAGATAAACATGGAACAAACTCGCCACAATCAAGAATTTTTCATGAAATGTCACACAAAAGACCACACATCTTAACCTAGAATCATTCAAATTCAATCAAGGTCAAATGGTTGACTATACAACCTTATACTAGAGTTTCTAAGGATTCCAACCCAGGCTTCCCTTTGCACAATTAAATACAATCTCCTCTAATATAATTGACTCAATGTTGTTATGCCAGTGGAGGAGATAATAGACAATCAACTTGTCCCGGAAAAAAAATTGTCGTTTTCAAACATTTCTTAAACAATTTAATCCTACATCAATCCATCATACACAACATGTGATGCAAGAGCATAAAAAGCTACTCTATATTGACTACTTCATACCAATTATCAAGCCATCCAAAGCATTCCCAATCATTCAATGGTATTCACTATGCAATTCATATTACTTTTTATTTGTAATTAGAAGAAAACAGAGCATTTGACTCTTCAAATAGATTGACATTATGGATCATTATTCCACTTAACTCTCAAGTGCACACAATAATTCTTATTCCACTTGATTTAACCATTCTCATGAGATTATAAGTAGTGCCCCAACACTACTCCCATTAATACCACATATGAAAGTAACCTTTTACTACTTCAATCCATAAAGAGGCAATCAAAATATTTCAAGTCATTCTTAATGCATTTTGGCTTGTGATTCAGAAGAAAAATTAGTAGAGCATCTGAGCATCCAATATTTAACCAAATTCATATGATGAATCTATATTCCATTTAATCCTCAAGTATGCATCAAACCATATAACATAATATAACTATGTCTGTGAGTTTTTTGTCAGCATAGATTCTTCAACATATACATCTCGGAAGAGTTACTTCCATAACTCACATGACAATATGGAATTATCATCCATAAGACAACTACATTGTCCATACTTTCCTTCATATGGTTTCCAAAACCATCCAACACTTCCCATTCATTATACCCTATTGCTTCAATAATCAAGTTGTATGGATATGTAGCACTCTTGCTACCTCAAATCATCTTAAGGAAAAACATAAGTTCTAAATTCCTCTCATGCACATCTTCAAATATTATCAAGGAATACACCAAAAATACATTCTTAACCAACATTCTACAATAAATACATGTAACACTCAAAAAGTGCCACAAATTTCCATATAAAATCTGCTCAAAACATATTTAAGACTCAATATGCATGCTAAAGCATAACCATTTAAATACTTGCATTTTCAAAGCAATGTCAAGCTTCTTAAACAATCTAGGAAAACACAAAAATAAAAACATAAGCAAAAACCAACACAAAATCATTAGGTTATCTTCAACCATTGATGAACAAGTCAATTTCAACTTTTGGTTCAACACAAAAATACACAAGGCATACCAATTTGTAGCACCCTTTCTATATCATATCAATCCTAAGAAACACAAAATCAAAGCTTCAACAAGCAATCATTCAACCAACACAAGAGGTCCATCTTCACTCAACCAATGTGTACTCATAATAGAATTTTGAGATCAAATTCCTAATCCTTAAAATCATATTCCTATCTTGATGCCTTCATCAACTATCAAGACTAAAAACCCAGGTTCATTTTCCTCATAAAGGTTAATACTAAGCCATGCCTTGCCCCCCCAACAACAACAACAACAAAAATCCACTCTAAAGAACAACATTCCAACTAATAAGTTTAATCTTAAATAATCAAGGTTATCATGCTAGAACAAAATATTGATGCCAAGCTTCATAGATACTTACAAAAGCATAATTAAAGCTATCATAACTCATTCATGTTAAGAATTATTTTTCTTGATAAAAATCTAACCCTTAAAGGTGGCTATTTACTTATGTCAATAGACATTTACCATTATCATTTTCCATCGAAATAAAAGCAATTCACTAACTCTAATTTATCCAACAACTACACAAAGCACATATTTTTGTAGCATCCTTGCTACCCCATCTCAAACCAAACAAACATAAACTTTAAAGCTTCATCAAGAAAAGTTATTTCAAGAAAAAACATAAGACTGCACTCATTCTAAATTTTCCTTTGAAAACCTTCGTCCTGATGGGATTAATGAGTAGTACCATCTCACGTTCCATATCTGAGGGATGGCCACTATCTAGGATATTTCTCGTACACTTGAGGACAGAGAAGTTATCTCTTTTTACTCCCCCTCATTTTTTGTAATGTCGAATTCAATTCTTGGTCCTTCGTCTCTCATTATGATCTAGTCTATTCATCCTTGGGAGGAAAGTATTGTTGCTACCTGGCTTGAGTATCTTTCCTTCTCATAGTGTATGTGGAATCCTATCTCAGTGCCAGTGTTCATTCTTTGTCAGGGCTCTATCAGTCTCACCTTCATTCTTGGGTCCAGTATGCATGAGCGATCTCACTCCTCTCGGGGTAGGCTAAACACTCGTCGTAATGAAGTAGGGTCTTCATCCATCTTGACGAGTCGTGCAATAGGAAATTCTCATTCCCATGATCCTCAAGCCCAGTATAATCTGGAATCCATGGAAACTTGGAGTTTCCCGGTCGTTGAGCATTTTCCAGATTATATGGCCCTTGATTCTTACCATGTGTCACCTCCAAATTCTCCTTTGGGTCACCCTACTTCTCCCATCGAGTATGGAAATTCTTTGAATTCTTCTTCACCTTCTAGCTCATCTCACACCAGCATGGAAGACATGAATTCAGAGTCTCCTCTCAATTCCCTCTCCACAGATACTATGTTGTAATTACTAATACAATTGAGAGGGGGGGGTGAATCAATTGTAGTTGAGCTTAAACAATTTTAACTCTATTAAAATATTCTTAGTCTTTCTTCAAGTGATCATCAACATTATACAGCATATGGACAGTAAAAGTAAAAAGCATCAATCACACATAAGGTATACACAAAGACAGATTTTCACGAGGAAACCCATAAAGGGAGAAAACCTCTTCTTCTTCGAAATGATAGGCGGTCTTTTAAGTTCTGTACATCATCTTTAATTGAGCAC
>SNQJ01S0254895.1:0-12600 GCA_010110895.2 Picea sitchensis | reverse complement strand
CTTGTTGTTTCCACACGAGGGTCGGATCATGTCCATTGATCAGTTGTCTCTCTCCTGTCCTGACCCTTCATCGGGGGCATCCACGGTCCCAATGATTAATAACCCACAGCCCGACGTCGTCAATATAAGGGTTGGTTTGTGCCCACCTTTGATGGGTACTTTCGATTACCCGCCTCCGTCCGACGATGTCAAGTTCATATCGACTGTCCTCGATTAGCCTAAGGCTGAAATCTTTCAAGTATTGTCGTTTTGTACGACTTACTTTAACGATCCATGGACTCTTCCTTCCCCATCGGCCACGATGGAAGGGGCATGGCATCATGGCATGGCCATGCCTTTGCTCGCGGTAGAGGTTGCGGACTCTATAGTCCAGCAAGCTTCCGCCGACCCCGATCCGACTCTTGCACAAGAGTTAGATCCAGTTTTCGAGCCTAACTGGGCTCAAGGTTCCATCGCCACTATCAATTCCTTAGACTTGGTCTTGCCCTCTGACGAGGCGATTATAGAGGCATTGACTAGTCCAGACAAACCCTGGGATGATCTGCATCACAAATCTTATTTTCTCCCAGAGATAGGAAGAATTGAGGCGGGTGAATTCGTGTTGACTATGACTAGAGAGAGGTCTTGTCCTATCAATCCTTTGGCTACGCACGCAGTTTACGCCGAAGGTAATATGGAAACCATCACTAAAACGATACCTATCGATATCTCCAGAACCCTTGGCATCGTGGAGAATGTCTTCATCGGAGTGGACTGCTCCCCCGAGGAGATTTGAATCTACACTGATTTATTTAAAGAATTCTGCGACGTTTTTGTCTGGTCTTAAGAAGAAATGCCAAGCATAGATCCAAGAATCGTCGAACATGAAATAACGACTTACCCTTACACCAAGCCAGTCCGGCAGAAGCTTTGTCCGAGCAGCAGCTATTAAGGCTAAAGTAGAGAAACTACTCAAAGTTGGTTTCATCTACCCCGTTCAGTTGACGCAATGGGTGTCAAATCCTGTTCCGATCAACAAAAAGCAGGGAACGATTCGCGTATGTACGAACTTCCGTGATTTGAATAAGGCCTTTCCAAAGGATAATTTCCCCACCCCATTCATTGACCAGATCGTCGATGAATGCGCAGACTGTGAGGTCTTTCATTTCATGGATGGTTTTCCGGGATACAATCAGATACAGATTAAACTCGAAGACCAGCATAAAACAACTTTTATCTGTCCTTGGGGTACATTTGCTTATCGAAAGATGCCTTTTGGCCTGAAGAATGTTGGAGCCACCTTTCAGCAGGCCATGTCTTTTGCTTTCCACAATCTCAAACACATAGTCGAGGACTATCTCGATGATTTAGCATCACAATCTCGTAAAAGAGCTGATCATCCCACGCACCTTCGACTTATCTTTGAGCAATGTCGCTACTATCAGATTCGCTTGAATCCTAACAAATGCAGTTTTTGCGTAATGTCGGGTCGTCTTTTAGGTTTTATAATTTCGACAACAGGGATCATGGTCGATCCTCTAAAGGTTGAGGCGATAGTTCAATTGCCTCCCCCGTGCACAGTCCCTCGGCTTCAGAGTTTACAGGGAAAAGCCAATTTTCTTCAACGTTTTATCGCAAACTATGCCGAGATCACTAAAGGGTTTATGTGTTTACTAAAGAAGGGTGTCCCTTTCCATTGGGACGAAGGCGCTCAGCACTCTTTCGAAGCGTTGAAACGTGCCCTCATGTCTACCCCTCTACTTCGACCACCCAATTATAATAAAGATTTCTTTTTGTATTTGGCCGCGGCAGATTCGACCATCGGTATGGTCTTGGTTCAAGAGGACGATCTACTTGAAGAACATGTGATTTATTACCTAAGTCAAGGCCTGGTTGGACCAGAACTCCACTACTCCCACGTTGAAAAGCTTGTGTTGGCAACAGTACATGTTGTCCAACGGTTTTGTCATTATATCATGTTTCGCAAGACCATCGTCATTGCCATTGTGAATCCGTTCTAATACATGTTGACACGACATGTAATCAGCGGAAAGATCAGTAGATGGATTGTTATCCTCCAGGAGCTTGACTTGGATTTTGTTTCTGCAAAATCTAAGAAGTCAATGGTCTTTGCGGAACTTATCTCGGAACTTCTGGTCGAGTCAAGTGATGTTACGCCCGAAGTATCACTGATTAAAGGAGATCTTTTTTCTGATTTCATCTTCGGACCCCGAGTATGGAGATATACTAGTCTATCTCCAGACTTTGAAGTATCCCACCTCTGCTTCTCGCGATGAGCGTCGACATATACGCCATCAGGCAAAAAACTATCTCATACTCGAGGACACTTTGTATCGTCGAGGTGTAGATTGCATCCTTCATCGGTGTCCCACTCATGAAGAAGTGGAACTCGTGCTTAACGACTACCACACTGGAGAATGTGGTGGTCATTTGTCTGGGTTGGCAACAGCCCAAAAGATCCTACGAGCCGGTGACTTTTGGCCGATGTTAATCAAGGATTGCGTTGAATCTGTCAAGAAGTGTCACCCGTGTCAGATCTTCTCTCGGAAGATGAGGGCACACCCCGCTCCTATGTTTCTCGTCATTACAGTTGGCCCCTTCACCAAGTGGGAGATTGATTATACTACATGCCACCCCCTTCAGCCACGGGGCACTGTTATATCATCGTAGCAGTAGAGTACTTCACAAAGTGGATTGAAGCTATGCCAACGTTCAAAGATGATGGCAAGACAACAGCTCTCTTTTTGTTCAATCAGATAATAGCAAGGTTCGACATCCCAAAGTAGATTGTCATTGACCATGGCAGTCACTTCCAGAACAAAATGATGTCTGAGTTAACATCAAAGCTAGGGTTGAGGCAGGGACATTCATCACCTTACTACCCACAAGTGAATGATCAGGTGGAAGCCGTGAATAAGTCTCTCAAGACTATTCTGCAGCAAACGATCAATTCGGCCAAGTCAAATTGGCATTTGATGTTGTACTCGGCATTGTGGGCCTACCGAACGTCTATAAAGACTGCAACCGGTTTCTCACCTTTCAACTCGTTTACGGGCTGGAAGCAGTGTTGCCAATAGAGTGCCAGATCCCATCTCTAAAGTTGCCAGTACAGTTATTGCCAGACACTTCACTGCTTGAGGAACGCTTATTATATCTCGAGTAGCTCAATGAGCAACGTCGTGACGTAGCCTTGGCTAACGAGGCTCACAAGCAAAAATTCAAGTGTCAATATGATCGATCTATTCGTCCTCGGATTTTCTCCAAAGGCGACCTTGTCCTGGTCTATGACCAAGATAAGGATCCCCTAAGGGCAGGCAACTTCAAACCCATGTGGTTCGGACCTTTCATCGTGAAAGAGGTGTTAAAGAAGGGCGCTTATCGTCTGGTTAACTTTGAAGGGAAAGCTTTGGCGGAGCCTAGAAATGGGCTCTACCTCAAGAAGTATTACTTGTAGGTGGGTCGCCTTGGGTGACTTCTTGTACATATGTATAGTTCTTATACAGTTTTAGTTTTTGTCTTTTTGTTTTATGGACGTGTCGTTTTTTATGTCATCTTTTTCGTTGTGGTAGATGTCAAGTGAATCAGAGGTGTTCATTTGGATCACGGACGGCGCTAGCCGACACACTCGGAGGCTTGCTTCCACAGCGTGGGTGATCTTCACACCTCAAGGCCAATTGTTATCTTTTGGAGGTACATGTCTAGGTGACGCCACAAATAATGTGGTCGAGTACAGCGCAGTAATAGAGTTGCTTCGTGATGCTTTGTCGCATGGTATCTCTCATCTCCAGGTCCACTTAGATGCACAACTGGTTGTGTCCCAGTTAAATGGGGTTTACCACGTTTATGATCCTACTCTACATCGACGATTCCTTAAGGTACGTCTCTTAGAACGATGCTTTGATTACATTACATATATCCATGTTCCTAGGAGATTGAATCAAATCACAAATACTCTAGCTAAACATGTATTAGATTGGCATATTGCACACACATACACATGTATATACATTGTAAAAATGTGATCCATAAGACATAAAAAGATGTAAATACACACATATATATATCAAAAGTCTTAGAGTACATAGGTGGGCGCAAGCGCCTCAAAAAATAATGTCTAATATACATCGCGGGGCTTATGCCCTCAAAAATACACAAAAAGTGCCCTCGGCACGTAAGTAGTCCACCCTAAGTTAAGGGCGGGGCTTGTTGGCCCTGCCATAGTGAACGACGACATTTGCCAAACACCAGAAGAGCTGGACCCAAGTCCATGGCACCCCAACTACGTGAGGTTGCATCGATGGTGGGAGATCCTCGATCTCTGCCATAGGGACTGCGCGAGTGAGCGCGGTGAGGTTCCGCTCCACCCGTCTCAATACTCTCTCAGCCTCTCCAGTTGGAGGTCCCCCTGCTACTGCTACTACTGTTGTTGGTCCGACCGTTGCGGCTGGTACTGCCTCTGGTCGAGGACGCCGCCTAGTCCTCGAGAAGTCTGTTGGACACACTGGCCCCACATTTGTACATAACAAATACATAGTTGTCAGATACTTTGATTCACATAAAAAATGATATATATAAAAGAAACTAAAAATTAAATAACTTGAAAAATTAAAACATACCCATCTCTCCTCGCTCAGCTCCGGGAGGTAAGGGCATGTCCGGGTCTCTGGAAAAGTTGATCCCGGCGTAGGGGTAGTCCTCTATCGCCGAAATCTGTCGTGCCCACCAGTCAAAAAAGGTGTCATCAAAGGCCTCTATGGTCCTTCCGCCCCCCTGTCGTGGCAGTAATGCTGCCCATCTACACACTGCTGGGACGGAGGCCACATGCCCCCGCACTGTCTCTCGAGAACTGACACTGGGTACCCTCTCAAAAAAGAATGAGCATAGAATAGTACCGAACCCGAAGTTCTTGTTGTTCCACCCGCGACACTCAGTGAGTTGTCTCTTCATGCAATCCAGCATGGTCGTACTCCAATCAAAGATTCGTGCATTCAAGCACTGCACTGCACAATGCATGTACGCCCGGGAGGCCTGATGTAAAGCCACGGATCCAATGATCCGCCCAATGAGTAAAACTATCACTTTCAGTGATAGGTTAGTGATCTTGTTGATAGGCACTTGAGAACCTACTTTCTCAGTGCCGGCCTCGCAATGAAGTTCAATCAACTCAGCAATGTTGTGAGGCCCGGGGGGGAAAGCGCGCAAGTTGACTAGTTCACCTCTCCTCGAGAGGCCAGTTAGAAAGTAAATGTCTTCAGTTGTTGGAGTCAACAACTACCCCTCCAGCATAAATTCCTCAGCATCAGGATGCCAATAATCTACCAAGGCATTCAGCAGCCTAGGTTGTGCCCTCATGAATGGACTCCGAAAGAACTTCCACAAACCGCATTGTCTCAATGCGACCATAGTTGCAGGGTCCTCATCGACCAAGATATCTATATCCTCATGCTCCCTCTCCCTCCAATAGACATACATCCTATCAATGACAAGTTCAAAGGGGGCTTAGATCTTGCATTTTCTTTTTTCTTTACCTTTTTGAGGGTGTACGCGGGTTGTAGTGAGCACAGTCGCGTATGCACACGGGCATAGTGTTTTCTGCCCGCGGGCATACGCAGGTTGTCCTTGGACAACGCGCGTACACGCAGAGCCGCTCCTTTTTAAGAGTGCACGCCCCCCCCAAAAAAAAACTAAAACTAATGCAAGAAAGAAGTATTGAAATGGATTTGTACTTACTTGGTCCGAGCGAAAGTTCGTTTCATCCTCTAAAGCTCCCAGAATCAACTCTTTTAGCAAAGGGTTGTTTTTGGCTTTTTGGTCAATTCTCAAATTGCAATGGTGATAATGAGCTGCCAGCTTCTATTTATAGACTTTTTTGGCCCTTTTTGTCATTTTTTGGACCCTTTTGTCATTTTTTCTAACTTGAAAACCATTTAACATGGTTCTTGAGTTTCTCATTAGATGTCACGATACACTTCACTTTTGGTTTGGAAAATTTTTTGGGAGATGGGTCGTCACTTTTAAAGGTCCTTTGGTAAAAAGTCGTTTTTCCAAGTTTGTGCATTTAAGTTAGGATTCCACCTCCACTTTTTACATCTCATTGTCTTTTATGCTTTGCCATAGGGTCGATCCCATCGAATTGCGACACAAAACCGTCTTTGCTGCTTTAGAAGTGTCGTAATTTAGCGGTAGAGCCTACCTCTACATGGATGCCCTAGGTAGATCCAGGTTGCATTTTGGTGTCCATGCCGTCATTAATGACTTTAGGCTCGGGAGTCCTTGTTAGTCTTGTCCTGATTACGAGTTTGAGCCTCATACATCTGATATGTTATCACTCTTGACCTCACCCTCTGGACTCCCAGAAAACGAGTCTTCTTTTAAGCCCTTTTCAGACTCTTTAAACATGAAAAGATTGTCGAGCGATCTTGTTGCCCTTCACGCTCGCCAAACTAAAACTTTAAGGCACATCTGTCCGACGGTAGTTTACCCCTTTTTCGGTCTGGATGGTCAATTTTACAAACAAAGGTACACTCTAGGAACTTCGGTTCGCTAGAAGAGTATTCTTAGGTATAAGTTTAACCCTTTTTTGGGCCTGAGGGACTAAATTTATGAAAAAGGAACCCCCACGGAGTCCATAGTTCAGCTCTTTTCAGACTCCCTAAATTTGAAAAGATAACCAAGTGACCTTATTCCTTCACACTCGTTAAACTGGTCCAGAAGAACGTCCTTTACGGAGTCCATAGTTAAGCTCTTTTCAGACTCCTTACAATTGAAAAGATCGTCGAGTAACCTTGTTCTTTCACACTCGTTGATTGGTTCAGAAAAACATCTACTGGCATGAGTTTACCCGTTTTTCCGACCTGTAGATTAAGGAGGAAAAAGGTACACCTCGAGAGATTCGTCTCGCCGGGAGAGTTCTCCTCAGCAAATTTCACTTTTTCGGGCTAAGGAGACTAAATCTAGAAAAAGGCAGCGAGTCCATAGTTAAGCTCTTTTCAAACTCCTTAAAATTGAAAAGATTGTCGAGTGATCTTGTCTTTATCACACTCGTTAAAATGGTTTTGAATAGACGTCTTTTCGGTGCTAGTTTACCCCTTTTTTGAACCGACTAGACTACCTTCGAAAAAGGTATGGAGTCTTCTTTTGCGCTTTTTCAGACTCTCTAAAAATGAAAAACCACCGAGCTTACCTTCTCTGGGCTCGTTTAAAATTACATTGAAGGACGTTATCATTGTGTCCTATTAATCGCATTTGCATCTCTGCGTCTTTAGCCTAGTGTCGGCTCCATGTTGCTCTCAACTGAACCTTTGAAGCATGCCTTATAAGCAAGCCTTGTAGCACTTTGCCTTTGCGTCTTGACACCTTGACCCATGGAGAAATTTTCCCGAATGTCCTTTCCCTGCACATGTCTCCTTGCTCTGAGCATTAGTGTGTTCCTTGCGCTTGGAACTGGTATGCTTGCGACACTCGTTCCTCCTTTGTAACGTAGCATTCTTTTGTTCTTTTTCAAGCTTTCCAAAAATATTGAAAAAGACAAAAAAAAAAATCAAATATACCCCAAAAAGAGGACGGGAAAAGTATTTTCTTTTTATGGCAGCACAATGAGTCGCCCTTGGACAAAGCACATCCTTTCGTTTGTTCATCAAGCTTTGGGATTTAATATGACCTTAGGAAGTTGTTTTCGCTACATAGAGTTGTGTCCTCCTCCGTTTGGTTATTCTTCCAAACACGGAGAGTTTGTGTTGCCTCCTGCATCGTGAACTTATGCCAATGTCATGCTGCCTGAGTCTGATCATTTGTCGTGCTATTGTCCAAGGGAAGTTTTACCCAACTTGAGTCGGCCTCTCTGCAGTTTGTCTCTTGCCCTCATGCCTGGCCATCTCGAAAGTCCAATCAAGTCTTTGTTCGAAATCACTGAAGTTCTCTGCCTAATCACCGAGATCCTCTTGTCTATTCCCCGATGAGTCGTCGAAGACCTCTGGGTAGTGAAGTCGTACACTCACATTACACTCCTACCCGAGTTTTGAAGATCTTGAAGTTGTTGCTCGAGCTCTGAAGGCCTCATCTCCAGCCATCAAGCGTATTTGGCTTCTTGAAGATGGATACTATACATGTATATCTTTGATTTTGAGATGTAGATCCGTTGTGTATTGCTTGCGGCTACACTTTATATAGTTATATGACATGGATCTGCAATGTATTTGATTGGCAGCCATGATTTATTTCATCTCGAGCATGGGTATGCCCACCTCGGTGAGACAATTATTATTTTTGCAGATGGCACTTCCCGAACTTTGGTCCCAGGCTCACTCGCTTCGTACGTTGGTAAAGATTTGTAATGTATTTCGGCCATCAGATGCTCTTCTGACCTCACACATTAGGGGGCATCTGTTATAACCCTAAATTGCACCATACATGCATACCTGGCATCAGGCCATCTTACTTACTATTTTTGCCAAGCCATCATTGAGCAGCTCTTCTTAAAAACCATATTTTTAAAGATGTACGTGCCCTGCACCACTACAGTTCGCGTACACACGCTTGCTACACCACTACAGCTTGCGTACGTACGCTAGTTGCACCATTACAGCCCGCGTATACTCACAAAAGTTGTAAAAATTAAAAAGTTGCAAGGAATTCATTGAGATTACGGGCTATTGGGGTAGTTTCCCAACTATCCCACCACCTATAGCCCGTCACCCAATCGAATAACCATCCTTTTGTTATATAAAAGGAGACGTTGAGGTCTCATTCCAAGCTAAGCATAAGAACAGTGAAACTCTGCCCATTTCACTTTCCCCCCTTGCCCCAAGAATTTGCAGCCACATTGTGAGTTTTGAGCTAGAATTCCCTATTCTTGCCTTTTTCCTCCATTGCAAGCCTAATCCATTCCCTAGAGAAAGTTGAAGAGGAGAAAGATACGTGTAAGCGTAGTTGGAGCTTGGTGAAGCGGAGCCCGGACCAGGTTCGAGGAGCAATCGTCGATCTCATTATAAGTAACTTTGTGAGATTAATAAAAAAGAAAAAAAATTATGTCCCAGATATGATGTGTTCAATCTTTATGTTTGATTTATATTTGATTATGACATCTAACCCACTAATTCATATATGAGATGCAAGTCGGCCTTGGGAGGAGACTTGTAGTCGAGGAACAACCAAACGCAGAGTTTAAGGTAGAGTTACCAGATCCTTTTATCTTGTGTTTTATGCATGAATGTGGGGTGTATTTGGGGTAGTTGTTAAAGAGTAGGAGACTTTAGACAGTTAGCTCTGCCTACATGTTGAACCCTAGTGTAGTCCATAGGGGGTTTCCCGCTATAGCACCCTCCATGCCCAAAATTGAAGACAAAAAAAAACAAGGATGTCAAAAAATACACAGATGAAAGGGAGATCTGCCAACAAGATGGAGCAATAAAGTAACAACTAATGCAAGGCAAAGAAACAAGAGCCAAGCTACTAACAATACATCATGGGAAATAAGAGGAAGGAGATTAAATCCTCCCTTGTACTTAGAAAGTATCAAATCCTAGAAAGCAATGTTTGTTGCTCGTCGTCCCTTACCTATCGATAAATAATTAACGAGATAAGGCATGTGGAGGAAGAGCAGAGAGGAGCAACAACAGAATGAAACTCAATAGGCCCTTCAATATTTTAGGCATCATACCCAAAATAAACTCTCAAGAAACGAAGTGTGTTCAAAGTGGCCATAGATTCAAATGGGCAATTAGGGATATTTTGACAAAAGTGATCAAAGATAACACAGACGACATGGAAGAAACTAGGGAGAGGGTGGCCATCCTGGGTCAAATCTTTCAAAACAAGATTGAAGATGACACCCAAAAGTGGGAGTCAATCTTCAAGATGATTGAGGAGACACAAAACAATCCAACAGCTTGGGAAAACCAATTTGTCAGAGGTAGGAAAGTCTAAACATCAATCCCGAAGAGATCAGAGAGAAACTCAATGTCGTTGAGCTCAATGTGGTTGATATCAAGATAATGACAGAATTTATTCCTGCTAGGTTTGGGATTAATAGCTCGCTTGGAATAAGAAAGTGTGTCATCGACCCAAGAGATATACCTCCTTAGATGGGAGACAAAACTACACCGCAATAACCCAATGACACACATTCGCAATCTGGTTTAAGATAATGAACTATGTTAATTTTGTTAATAGGTTGAACACTGTATCTTTAAGTTTCTTAGATCTATGTTATCAAGCTAATGGAAAAACCCTAGCTGGAAATAAAAAAAAATTATGATAGCATCTTAGATAGGTTACAACTTGTTTTAGGAGATATGCACAGAATTTTTTGATTACTCTGTTTTATCTACCATGTTTTATATTGACTAAATTATGGTTTTGACACTGACCATAAGATATTTTTTGAACAACAACGATGGGACCCCCGGGACAAGATTGAAAATCCTTCATGTCTCCATCTCAAATCCTTTGGGTCTCCATCTCTAATTCTAGAATTGTAATATGGGTTGTATACCAATGGAAACTTTGTTTATTTACCAAAACATGTTGTAGGTATCTAATACTATTCATCCCGTAACAATCATCTAATAAAAAATATATTCGCATAAATAACTAGAAAAGTTGGATCTAAAAATGGGTGTGTTATTGGTTGAACAATCTGCTTTGTCAATTATCATTATAAGAGTGTTTCATATTTGTGAAAACAAGATGTAGCTAGGGTTCCCACTGCTACCCTATTGCACCTCTGATCAAGGATGGATTCAGTGACTATCAACACTCTATGAACCTGCAGCTTGGTTGCTCTGCATGTGATTTTTCTCTACCAGTATTTGTTTTGTTGAGGCTAACTCGAAAGAAGCTATCATTGAGAAGCAACCTAACTTCCTCCTTCAACAAACCTCCAGCAAGGAAGCTCGTAAAAGTCCATTTGTATCGAACATTCTCCACCCCAATTCAACCCCTACCCCTTAATATGCTCCCAACTTCTCAATAGCATATGTTCTTGACCTGCAAGATTAGTTTGTTTTGCACCCACCTCCTCTAAGTAAATCAACCTTGGAAGGATTTGCTATTGTGGCTAATTTTCCTCTGAAGGTCATTCAAGACCTCTACAAGCAACTTTGCCCAGGCCTCCATCATTTATAGACATAGTAAAAGGAGTTGATGCAAATGCTAACTCCCATCAACACCCTCTGGGAAACTACCTCATCAAAAAGCTCAAAGCCTCCCCGCAAATGCTAACTCACATTTACACCCTCTGGGAAACTACCTCATCAAAAAGCTCAAAGCCTCCCCTATGGCGCAAATGTCCTCCAAGAACTAAAAACTTCAAAGATTTCAAGTCAAAGGCTCTACCATGTCATTTAATGGAATCTAGCCAAGTTTCTCAACACTTATAAAATGACTTCACAAGTTGCAGTATGCAAAAGGTTTTGATATCATTTATAAGGAAAATCCAGAAGACAAATCACAAATCTTAGAAGGAGGTCCATGATTTTGGAGCAAGGTTGGTCTCTTCATGAAATCATAGCTTCACAAGTTATATCCCTTGACCATGGTAATTTCTCCAATCCTTAACTGGGTGAGGCTATTAAATCTTCCATTGCATTTCTAACATGTGAAGGCAATGGATGATTATCAGCGATACTACAAGAAAATTTAATCATTATGATAGAAAGATGGTTGATAGCTTCAAGATTTATGCCACAATATATGTAGAATTTCATTTAAGCAAGGGTGTGCTAAAAAAGATAATCCTATAGCTTTAAGGGATTTAGTAAATCCAAGTACGAGACTGGAGCATGAAAATATGACCTTCAAATGTAGATTATGCCATGAAACAAGCACCTATTGGAACCTTGTTCATAATTGATTCTACAAGTGAAAACCTTCAAATGTAGATTATGCCATGAAACAAGTCACCTATTGGAACCCTATTCATAACTAAATCCGCAAGTGAAAAAGAAGATCGCAGTTCCTTCAAATTCATATCAAAATGGCTTTCAAGAAATACAGACGAGGAGAAAGAAACGCTTCCAAGGGAAAAATTACCTTGGAGAAAAGTGTTAAAATTAATGCAGCTGCAAGAGCCATTCTTCGAGAGGATGGCAAAGACCCTAGTTGTGATCTAGGGCCCCCAGTACACTCCTGGGGTTCTTGGTCTAGGACCAAGTAGTTAGAGCCATGGAAAAAGACCCCGATTGGGCCCCCAGTGTATTTCTGGGGTTCTTGGTCAGGGACCAAGCAGTTTGATGATATAAGTCCCTTAGATGTGTTCTAGGGGCCCTGGATGTGTTCCAGAGAATCCTTGCTCAACGCTTGGATTGATCCTTAGATATGTACCTTGGTGGTTAAGACCCTAGTTGTGATCTAGGGCCCCCAGATGTGTTCTGGGGTATCCTGGTCTAGGACCAGGCAATTTCTTGGTTAAGTATCAAGCCGAGATGATGTGCAACCTTCTTCTCTCCCAGGATGGTCCATGTGACCTAGGAGCAGTCAAGAAGAAGGGCTTGATCACATCAGTAACCCTCCTCGTACGCTGGGATGATAAAAGCTTATAAGTTATATCATGAGACTCATGTGGACAAATCTGCCATTAGAGAAGGACTTAACCCTTGACTT
>SNQJ01S0254893.1:0-12600 GCA_010110895.2 Picea sitchensis | reverse complement strand
ATTGTACTAGTAGAATTTGATCACTTGTCGATGGTATTTGG
The DNA here is from genome assembly GCA_010110895.2 of Picea sitchensis. Classification (NCBI taxonomy): domain Eukaryota; kingdom Viridiplantae; phylum Streptophyta; class Pinopsida; order Pinales; family Pinaceae; genus Picea; species Picea sitchensis. The sequence goes on along the minus strand of SNQJ01S0254893.1, from coordinate 12,559 downwards.
CTAAGTAGATATTTGAATATTTTGTCATATTCACGTACTGACTCGCCTGGTCATTGATTCATTTATTTTATCTTTTTTGCAGCCAAGTGTGTAACATATTGGACCTTGAAAAATGATAATAAATTTCTCTTTATTTCTGATTTTGATCGGCTTTGATTTTCTGTGAAATTCATGAACCATGTTAGAGCACGGTGTCAAAGAACATAAACAAATTGCACCATCTATTTATCTTCATATGAGATGTTTGTTGCATCCCAAAAAATTTCGCATAAAAACCAATGTCTTCTTGGGTCTTCATCTCCTTCATAAATGGGAATATTATTCAGTCCTGTGGTTGCTTAAAGACTGCTAGATTTTTGTGATCCTTGAATTATCATGCTTTTCGACTAGGAAGTATGATTCTTATTTGGTTGTTCTTCTACCAACTTTTCAGTCAATCAATCTTTGAATGGATGGTATTCAAGTAGTAATTGCTTATTTCTTTCTTGATAAGTTACTTCTTCAGTCTAGAAACTTTGATCTTTATATTCAATGAGAGGTCGTTCTATCGGACGTGTCGGTTTACAATAATTTATTAAATTTTATTCTCTTGATATAAGATTTGGTAGGGGGGATGATTCTGTGAGATCCTTGATGTGAATGAGGATTGTATCAACTTCATTTATTTCTGGATCGACAATCAATGTTGCACGTAAATTGTCATGATTGTCGGTTCTATACCATAATCTTGCAGATTTTTCATCGATTTGAAGTATTGGTTGAAGGAATTCTCTAATTTGAGGGTTGGTTGCTTAAACAAGGGGAGAGTGTACACTTGGTCCTAAATATTCGTAATCCATTCTTTCGTCTTAGTTCTCCAGTTGATGGGTTTCCATGCTAACCTCTATCAATTGTGTTTCATTACTTCTATTTGGGATCGTCACTACTATTGTTATTTCCATCTCTCGCCATTTTATTTCAGTCTCAAACTGCTCACATGCTCTTTTAGTATGATATCCTCCGAACATTTCTTTGTTTAATTTCTAGTTAGTCGACACATTACAAATATCCTCTCTTTTCTTTTGTCTATTGTCTTGCTCCAATTTTTGGATGTCGGATGTTTTTTTGTAAATGTGTTTCCCTCTCGAAAACATTTATTCTTAATTCGATTGAATGTCAGTACACTCTTTTCTTATGGAATATCATGTATTAGCTGAACCCCAAACCTCTCCCTGACTTACTCAGAGTCGGTGAAGATGGCCATGTCTATTTTCTCATGAAGTAGTCCCACGCTTATTTTGTATCTTTGCACTTTACTTCTAGAAATTCGGCCCACTTTTTGTCTCTCTCTTCCCATTGACTATTTTTGGGGTGGTGTGCCAAGTTGAGGTCGAAATTCAACAATATATCCTACACCATTGTCAAGCAAAATATTTTGAAGCAATTTGGGAATTGTGCACAAGAATCTTTCATGTATCTCTGTGTAGAATTTCCCTTTAAATATATCAAGGGATGTTCGATCCTCAATAGTTTGTTTTGTTATGCAATCTTCGATGATTCTTTCAACCCACTCGTTAAAAATCATTCGACCCCCATTTGTGATCTTGAGGGTTAATTTTTCTTTGGGCATCAATTTATGCATTACTAGATTTTTTATGTACTCGAATAAGGCTTCCAGGATAGCTTCTAGAAATGTTTTGTGGGTCTCCGAGAAAAGTAGTGAATCTGCTTCTTCTAGTATTAGGATTTTTTTTCATGTGTAGTTCTTAATGTAATTTTTATTTTTTTTCTCCCACCATTCGAACATGGCTTATAGAGTTATCATCTATGTGAACATATGCATGTCCAGGTTCATAACTATTGGAAACAAAACCAATGTTGTAATCTAGGGAAAAGTAGGGGATTGTTACCAATAGTTCAACACATAAGTAAGAATAGATTCACATACATATAGACATAGACATACACAAAGTAGTTGAATCCCAAATAACAACACTTTATTATATGATATTTTAATACAACACAATAGATACAATCTTCTTCATAGAGCTTGTCTATTTATACCTATATGTTTAGTTACCAGACAATTGTAAATACTTAACTGCCTGGGTCATTCGGTTAACAGAGACTTCGACTGACCTAAAATTATGACTTTGATAGTTGACCAACTATATCTTAGTTGAATTTCAAGTCTATTCGACTATCGGGTCTAGTCGACTATCCCTTACAACAACAGTCATATTCAAAGATAAAAGACAAGCTCAGCTCAAAATCTCCTACAATTGAAAAATGAAAATTTGGTTAATTGATGATCAAAGATATGAAGTCAACAAAGAAAGTAAGTTGAGAAAGAGATTATGAATGTAATTGTTTCTAGTATATTTAAAATGTTTATGCATCCTAACACGACAAGTAGTTTTCAACCTCTTGAAAATGCTAATCCATGTGAAATATTATACATGCATTAATTCATTTAGATGGGATTTGATGCTAGCACTAGATGAGAATTGTATCTCTCATCATGATTTTCTAAAAACTATTGGCTCATCTTTGCATCCTTGTGCTCCATGAAGTAAGGATTGGAACGGGCTTCCATTTTTTACCCATCATATGATTTTTTATGGCTATGCAGGATCTTCACTCACTCTATATGTCTCCCAAATCTAAATATGATTGTGTGGTATGGCATGCTCATCTCCTCACTAGTTCAACTCAGGGATACAATATCAAGTATGCACATGTACTGTGTAAGTTTTAAACCTACGAAGTAAAGCAATGCATATAGATTCTTAAGCAAGACAAAAATTAATCAATGGCTCATACACAGAGTACACAGAGATTTTATACCGAAAACCCTCAACCGAGAAAACCTTTCTTATTTTCATTATATCGAATTTCACCATTCACCATACAATATATACAATGTTTTTAGGTATTCCGTAGATACTAAAACCTTAATCCCTTAATCCGAGATTAATTTACAAAACCATTAAAAATAGCAAAAACCGCCCAAAAAAATATTTCGGGGCACTACCCCGAACGTTGCGCGTAACCAGGGGGGGGCATATATGCCCCCCCCTGGGACCCCCCTCGGAAAGTTCCTAGTGCACACGGCAGAGCACTAGTGAGAGGGATCGTCAGACGCAGTTGTCGTATCTGACGCGCCCACACACACACATGCAAAGAATATAACACATACCCAACATACTGAGCCACATATCTCATGATCATGTCGAATATTTTGAAGCCATTTGTCTTCCTCGATTCGTTTATGTCTCTTCAAGAAAGCAGAAACTTCCATGAGAGGGATTTGCATAGAGGATAAAAACACATATAACCAATTAAGACTAGTGACCAAAGATATGAATTGATTTATTACCCAATTTAAAACATAATTATTTGACCAGTTAGAAAATCTGACCAAAAACAATGTCAAATAAGATAAAACTCTCCTGGAAAAACATGTTTGCAAATATTTCACAATATAACCAGAAATAAACTCTGTGTTCGGGTTGGCATGGAAAACTAAATCAAAGAGATAATGCCTTTGCAAACATAAGGAACCATACCTGTTGGGATGCATGAAATAAAATTATGAGTCTTACTAGTTCTTGTTTCCAAGATCATGGTAGAGAGGTGGAGTCGACTTAGCTTGATTTTTTCTCTATCGAGTGGAACTTCTCTTTTGGGTAGTAAAAAACTATGGATGTAATGATCATTGGTTTCTCCCTAAAGAAGTGCATTCGAGAACCATTTTGTTAATCAATATCCAAGAGATTAGAGATCATTGTTCTTGATTCATAATGTTCTTTCCCAACTAAAAATATTCATTTGTAGATCAACCAATGATACTTGTGCAAGTGAATGTGCATCCTACAGTATGGTTTGGGTTTTTTGTACTTGGCTAAGTTTTGAAAGATCATTTTTGATGATCCTTCTCAACGTAACTCCCAAAAAATTGTACACCAGTGCTTTGAAGAGCTCTTTTGATATTTTCATGACTTCGTTGTAATGTAACTTCCCATTGACCAACTAACCATTCCAATTCCAAAAGCAATAGAGACATCATGATTCCAAACCTCAGTGACATCAGGATAAAGGTAGCCAAAGTATTGAACTTCATGAGCTAATCAAAATATGACCATATCAAGAGAGAACTAAAAAAAACAAATTAGTCAGTCTAATACAATATATGGTATCTGAGTATTCAAAAAGTATAGCAATAGAATGGGAAATTAGATCAAGAGGGTTAAATATGAGTCAAACAGATTCAAAGGACACACCTTAAAGCTTCAGTAGTCATTAAAACATTGTACATCAACATACCCAAGTCATTAAAGAAGGCCACTTAATCTGAAAAGTACTATGTTTCACCCTCATAATGGATAATGCATGATGATAAAAAGACGGATTTCATCAATTCAATATCATAGGACCAAGGAACAGATATATATCTTATCACCGAAGATGATAGGAAGAGTATTTGACCTCAAAATTCAAACTTAGGAGCGCCTCATAATGAAAAAAATAGCATTAAAGTGTTTATGGGTATGTTCTTTGTAACCCACTTGTTTTCAAGATACTCAACATAATCAACGACAAAATGAAACTTGATTTTTTGTTACCAGAGGTACATTCTAGAGGAAAAGTACATTATTTATTTTCCCCATAGTTGAAAATTGTTTTTTAGGACTGAGAAAAGAATATATATACCGAAAGTCTCAGGAACTTCCTCTTCATAGGACAACAAATACTCCAATGATTTTACTCAATAAACACCATCATGAAATAATTAAGCTATGGTGATCACGATCTACTTTAAGATTTTGAATCTCTTCTGAACCAATCAATGATCTACCTTTTAAATTCTTGAAATTATCTCATCGTGAAGGGTTTAATTCTATAAAAATACATACACATTGATAAGGTTTGTAACATATTTTAGATCACCATTCTTCATTTCAGGAACCAAGAGAATGGACCCAAGATACCATCACATTGATCTGTTGGTCCAAAAGATTTCGTGAGAAATATAGCCATCAAAATATTGGTCAGTAGGGCTTTAAAAACCATCATTATTATGAAAAACAAGGCCATGAATAGACAATATGATTTCTTCCCAATGCCTTAGCAACATTTCTCCAATGCAATCATTGAAAGAACTCCAATCCGTTCATTGGAAATATTTCAGCAAGGATTCCTTCAACCCAGTTTCCACCTTCCCTGTTAGGATCCGATCCCAACCCCTCTTCATGGGTTATTAGTTAGTAGGATATGTTTTCTATGTAATAAAGGCATACATTAGTTAATAAGGCCTAATAAATAAAGGAGAATCAGTCAATGTAAGAAGACCTAATAGAAGCTTTCGCTTCTAGAAAGATCTTCCTCTAGAATTTTCATTAGAAGGTAGAATTAGTATAAATAAGAGTAGGAGGCATTGGATATTTTTGCCTTGGAGATTATTTTAATAGAGATTTGCTCTGCTAGACGTTTCCCCCTCGAAGAGGCAAGTGAATATTGCTATCATTAATGAAGGTGCTCTTTCCAGTGTTATCCTGGCGTTATTCTGGTATTGTTTTAGCTATATCATTGTTGTTATGCCATTGCTTCTAAATATTTATGTTTTGCATATTATATTACATATGGAATATTGCAAGTGGTATCAAAGCTCTTTCCTAAGAAAGAACTTGTTGGGTAAAGGTTTTTAGGGTAGAGGTGTATCCCGATGTATTTAAGCTATAGAGATATGTTGTTACGTGCATAAACCCATGATTGGGGAGTAATACACACATGAAATGCAAGTGGTTATCAAGCGCACATCTATTGGAAACCCTTGTAAACCTTGTTGGTACCCCTTTGAGTGGTAGCACATCAGACAACACCTGTATACAGATCGTCCTATGCATCATGAAGCCCTCTGTAGATAAACTGATCGGTCCCCTGACTACTATAGTGTCACCGAGAACAACACTCAGGAAGAGAGAATCTAGTACTTCGGTAGTCAGGTAGTATGTCTAAGGGTATGGCCTAGCCTCCTTAGTTGGTTTCCTGAGATATTTGGCCAAGTACTACTCTTGGAACCCGCATGCATATAAGAGAGCTATAACACATGGAAAATCCTTGCATGTAGATACCCTACAAACCCTAACCCCTGGGATGGAAACAATTGATCTATTTCACTGCAAATTGGCCCCTGTCAAATTTTCCACTGTAGAAACACAACATGACAACATTTTTTATTATTGAGAATTTGATTTTTTATTATTGAGAATTTGAGAATTCCACCACTGCAAAAGTATTCAGGGCGGAGTATAACTTTGCAGGAGTTAAAAATAATAATTGGGGGCCTAGACACACCCTTATTTGTTACCTATTCCATTGGATTCCTCTCTTAATTTTGATCATAGTGGCTCCCTTCACTTTTAATCTTTGTTTTTCCCTCGTGGACCCAACCCTTTCCGGGACACCAATATTTGAGACATGTCCCATTGGATCCCTCTCTTTATCCTAATCACCCTGGTATCTATCAATTTTTGTGGCCTAGATTTTCATCCAACCACCTCACCTGCTACCCAATCCTCCACCATGTCTACTACCCTCTCTTAGATCTAAGGAGACATGATCTCAAGGATGTCACTCCTAGAGGACCAACTTGCTTCCATGTGTACATATTTCCAAGTCACCTTATCCCAACAACTCCAGCATCTGATGCAACTCATCAAGGGTAAGAATATTGATCCCAATTTCGTTGACCTATAATATTCCCAGTATGAGCATACTCAGTCATCCCAATCCCCTTGGGGTTCTCCACACTCTTGGAATAAAGTTCTCCAAGTTGACATGAATGAATTTGATGAATCCTACCCAGTAAGGTGGGTTTCTCAAATGGAACAATATCTCTCCCTCCATGATATTCAGGATGATGATACCAAACTCCATGTAGGGGTTCTATACCTGGATCAAGAATGATGGCGATGGCATAAGAAATGGTATCTTGGTCTCCCCACTTGGAACATGTTCACTAAAGTTGTTTGTGCCCGTTTTTATAGGGAACCACATTTTTTGGGCAGGCTCACTAAGCTGCACCAAGCTATATCATTCACATACTTCATCGTGACATTTGAATAGTTGTTTATCCAAACCAAGGGCTTATCTCATGAATTTTACCTTGAATTATTTATCAGTGGCTTAAATGAAGCCATCATGGCTCATGTGAGCATGCATCATCCTACTACCTGGTTGCAGGAATGCTAGTTAACACAGGAATATGACACCATCCTTTAGGCTCCAACCATGAAGGATACTTTCCCCAATCATCCTCACCCCAGGGCTAACCCAGATCTGACACAAACCTTTAAGGTCCAAAAGGTATCTCCAACATAAATGGCAGAGCGTCACAAGCAAGGACTTTTATATTACTATGATGAAAAGTGTTCACCATGACATAAATGTAGGGAACAAAATTTATTCCAAATTGATGCATCAGCTTCCTCTTCCTATGAATGCATACCATCAGATGAATCTTCTGACCCATAAGATACTCAACCAAGTGTTCATGTTGAAGATTCTATTTCCTCCCCTATGGAACCAGTGGAACCTGTCATATATCTTCATTCCCCCTCGATTATTTCAACCCCATAGACATTAAATATCAAGGGATACATCAAACATAGGCCGGTTGTTGTGTTGATTAATAGTGGTAGCACCCATAATTTTATTCATCGAAGTATTTTTGAGGATATCCATTTCTTTGTTTGGCCTATTTCTAATTTTCAGATTCTCATCGCTAATGGTGGTATGATGAAGTGTGGGGGCCATTGTGAGAATGTCAAACTCCAAATGGGTGATTATCATCTGAAAACCCACATGTTCTTTATTTCCATGGGGGGTTGTGATATAGTATTGGGTGTGGAATGACTTCTCACTCTGGGACCAATCACAATGGATTATCAAGAGTTATATATGAGATTCACCCAAGAGGCTCACACCAATACCCTGCGAGGTCTCCAAGCGGGCTCTCCTGTAATCATCAGCTCTAACAAGATGGAAAAAATGTTGAAGAAAGGCCACCATGGTGTGATTTCTCAATTGCATGCCATCCAGGTCATAGATCAGGCCTCTCCGGTAGTACCTCCTAGCCTGCAACTAATATTGGACAAGTACCCCAAGGTATTTGAAGTTCCAAAAGACTTGCGGCCTCCTTCTAGGGGTGAGAATGATCATATCATCCCTCTCCTGCCAGGTATTCAACCCCCCAATGTACGTCCCTACAGGTATCCTTTTGCTCAAAAACATGAAATAGAAAATACAGTTCATAAATTACTGGAGGCGGGGGTAATTCTCCCTAGTACCAACCCATATTCTTTCCCTATGGTGATGGTCTTAAAGAAAGAAGGTACTTGGCGCATGTGTCCCAGTTTTCATTCCCTGGATAAACTGACCATCAAAGATAACTTTCCCATTCCTGTCATTGAAGATTTTTTGGATGAAATCCAAGGTGCCTGTGTCTTCCCCAAACTAGACCTTCGCTTCAGCTATCACTAGATCAGGATGAAAGAGGCATATATTTCGAAGACTTCTTTCAAAAATCATGAAGGACATTATGAATTCTTGGTCAGGCCTTTTGGGCTTTGCAATTCCCCATGCACCTTCCAAAGTCTCATGAATAAAATATTGAAACCTTACCTTATAAAGTTTGTCCTGGTTTTCTTTGATGACATCCTCATTTACAATGTGGCATGTTTGTAGACTGAGAGAAGTCTATTGTTATATATATGAAATAATGATGTTAGAATCATTGAATATGACTAATGATAGATTGTGTATCCAAGAAAAAGTTTTGTAGCACGATTGAAGATATTGATGGTGTTGCATATGAAATCCATCCATATAAAGACAAATGAGGATGGTAAGAGTGTTGATCAAGAGGTTGGTGAAAGGAGTCTGAAAGCTTATACAAAATGCTAGTTGATCAACTAGCATCAAGTAATTTGATAACAGCCATGCATGTATGCATTTGGTTGTTTATGTTGTACAAAATGATGAAGGGAATTGAGGTAAGAATTCCCTCAGTTTAAGTTTAGTATTTGAATTGATGTGTAAAGGTAGAAAGCCTCGAAGGAAATCAATGATGTTTAATGATTCAACACATTTACATAGCATCTAGTGGTATGCTATGTTGGTTATGAGAACATAACCAGGTCAAGTCATGAGACATACTCCTACTATAGAAATGGATGTCAATAGAGTTAGCCATGTGTGAGACCATGATGTGGTTGGATATGGAATGACTATAGTGCCATACAAGTGTTTAATGGTCTTCCCATGTATAACCGATTTTTGGATTGCAACTTCTTTGTCGACACTGAAGAGAACTAAAGGATTAAATTCCTGGTGTTGTGTATAGGTCGAAGAGAAAGGTATCCAAATAGTTGAATAGGTAATGGGAAAGAGTCTGGATGATGTGTTGGGGCGTTGGTTGAACCTTGCAACTCACTATGGTTGAGTACATGACATATATATGTGGTATTCCATAGTCAATGCAATGATCTATAGATGTGGCCATGGGCATTGGCACAACAGTTTACTTATTGGTAATGGTCTATTGCATTCTGAAAATCTTGGGGGATGATAATGCATGTATGATAGTTTCATTCCATTTATATGATTAGTAGCTGGAAGTGATTGAATTGTTGGAAGGATACAATTCTGAGATCATTTCATGAGTTGTTGTAAATATTACAAAAAAATATGTAATGTGCAATAAAATGATAACCTACATGAATACTAACAATTTGTTTTGCTCCATGAAAGTTGAGAAAATGCAGGAAAAATGGTCTTGGATATGGAAATGGTGTAAGCCCATAAATAAGACTGATGCCTGTAGCTACAAGCGACAAACAATTATCAAAAGACTCAAGATTGGGAAATTTTTTGTTCATGTATAAAACATATTTGAAAATTGATAAATAAAATTGTTATGATGATATATCATGATGATTATATGTATGTACAGATGAGATAATAGTTATTGAAGTTGGGAAAGCTCAAGAAGAAAGCTATTGTTAAGACACTAGACCTATGATTTTCACAAGTTACAGATTGCCAGTAGGGGGTCTTGCAGTAAGTTGGCACTCTCCTTGTCGAAAAAACCTTGGAAAAAGATGGATCACCTGAAGGACTGTGTAGCAGAGAAGGGGATGCCCAAGCCTAGAGGGTGAGTATAGAAAGGAAGAGGCAACTTAATAATGCATATGGCATGATGGCTAGGATCATTTGGGTGTGTCAGAGAGGAACAATGAGTTGAATTCTTTCCTTTGGCAGCTTTGTGAAGCACAAGATAGCCATACAGAAGAGTATTGGTTTACGATTGCAACCTTATTTTGAATAAATGTTTATATTTTGGAGTTGAAAACTCCTATGAATAAGATTATTATTATATGGTAATCGATATAATGGGTATAAGTTCTTAATGGATGCTATAGGAACAATTGAAGAATGAAAGACATGAATCAGGCTTATAAAAGATGCAAGTTGTCAGTCTTGTAGAAGACACAAGTTGTCTAGCTTGTAGAAGAAGCAATTTGTCAGGCTTGTAGAAGAAGCAAGTTGCCTAGCTTGTAGAAGAAGCAATTTTTCAGGCTTGTAGAAGAAGCAAGTTGTCAAGCTTGTAGAAGAGGCAAGTTGTCAGGATTGTAAAAGACGTAAAGTGGAGCTAAAGATACAATGCATGAAGCGAGTTGTCAGGCTTGTAGAAGAAGCAAAGTGGAGTTGAAGATACAATGCAGGAGACACATCTGCAACTATTTGAAGATTTGGAGATTACATTATCATAGTTGGAGTTCTTGGAGCCACATCTCTAAGACTTCATGTTTGACCTTGCGTTGAAGCCCTGGAGGGAAGTGGTGGAACGAGAGATTGCAGGTTGGAATTGTTGCAAGAGTTATTGAAGTGTGAAATCATTAAATATGGTTTTGGGTCAAAGTGCCTATGTATCTACAGATTTTGGGGCCGAAGAGCCTATGTATATGTATTTGGGGTCGAAGTGCCTGTGTGATATTAGGATGGAGTGCTTGTGTGATATTAGCTCGGGGAGCCTATATGTTGAATAAAGGTTGGAGTGTCTAGCATTGTAATATGTATGTACACATGTATGGTGTTGTGCATTTAGGACAATGCAAAAATAAGGAGGGGATGTAATATCCCCAGTTTTAATCCCCACAATTATAATGTAACTGTGCAAATATTAATTAGGATGGTGAGCCAATATGTTTGAGCGGGATAACATGTATGAATTGATATGGCCAAGGGACAAACTATGTAAAATGTACATTAAAATAATTAATAAATATAAATCACCGATTGCAGTATGAGTGGGACGATAACGACGAGGGGTTATGATTCCACAAGAGAGGGGGGATAAAGAGGGGTCCAAGGGGTTACCCATTTACATTAATTCGACCATCTCCTTATAATGCTTATTCCCTTTGAAATATCAAAAGAAATATTAAAGTGATGTAAAAGTGGTAGGTGGGAAAGGTCAAATCACCTAACTTATGACAGCATGGGCCGAATACAACCACTTCTTAATAAATGTGAGTCAAGCTTACATGAGAAGAAAATAAAATTCAAGTTCATTCTTGAGGCAGTTTTTCATGTTGGTTTTGGAGAGCAAGAGGAGGGTAGAGTGCTAGAAAAAAAAATCACCAAGCATGTTATACTTAAGAACAACCATTGTTGGACTGATTTTTATGCTAAAAATGAGGTTGCATGCCTGTTATGAAGGTTGCATGCATGTAAGTGACATTTCTTGTTGAGGAAATGGTTCAAGAGCCTTGAGAAGGTAGTGTAAACACTCCTGGAACAACATAGAATTCCTAGAGTCCCCAACTGTGAGATTTCCTAACCAACCGAGTGCATTGGAGCCTAGGAGGGAAGTGGGAAGGCTCGAGGGACTGTGTGCAGTGAAGGGGGGTCCCATTCCTTGGATTGTGTGGGTTGAGAGGAAGGATTGTGTGGGTTGAGAGGAAAGAGAGAGCTGGTGGATTGGAATTTGTTGTGGAGTAGAACTTGGGTATTGGGTTGTTGAATTATGGAGTGGAAAGAAAAGAGGGCCAGACCTTCTTGTGGACTCGTAGCCTCAAATCGAGGGTGGCTTGTCATCGAGATTTGGAACAAGCCTATGGCTGAGAGGATCGTCCCTTGTACGCAACCAGACGATTCAACAATTTAAAAGTAAGTTTTATATTGTGTTTTGAATGTTATTTCCGTTGTGTTTATGTCTAAATTGAATGTTGTTGAGTTTCTTGATGAGCCTATAATCATGGTTTTATTATTTCTATTATTGCATGAGTAAATTTAGCATGATGTTGTGGACTTTATTTGTATAAGAGAACAAAAGTTATGTTTTGTTGGTTCTGGGTTCTTTACACTTCTCATGCTTGAGCATGGTAAAAGATGATTTGGAATGTCACATAGGACCTTTCTTTGGGATTTTTGGTCTCTAAGTGGGATATGGCTTCAATTAATTGGTTTTGGGTAGTAGTGATGGGTCTAGAGGCCTAGACATAAAAAAATAAAC
>SNQJ01S0254891.1:0-12600 GCA_010110895.2 Picea sitchensis | reverse complement strand
TTTTAGATCCAGATCTAGTCCGTTTGGAGGGGTTACACTTCATACCTGACCCTGACAATTTACCTAGTGAATTGCAATGTATCGATCTATATTTATGGAGAGTTTCAGAGCATTTGGAGGCCTCCTTCAGCAGGGCCAAATTATCTAGGATTTCAGTCATCCAGTGGGGTGTACCATTCAGTGGGGGATTTCAGATCTACAGAGATTGAGAGGGATCTTGGAGATTTGGTCACCTGGGTTGTTCTTACCATCACCTGATCTATCAATTGTCATATTTATTAGGGTGATTGGACACTTTTGGCAGTAGGGCCGAGTTATTGAGGGTTTCAGCCTTCTATTGGAGCATGGCAAGAATCCTCATTACAAGAATCCTCAGTGATTCTTGCTTCTTACGAACTCACAACAAAGTTCTTATTTTGTGCACTCCTTTCACTGGCTCAATGCCCACTTGGCAGAGCTTTACAGAATTCACAACAAAGTTTATGTCTTCTTCTGAACTCACAACAGAGATCTTCCTCTGTGCACTCCTTGCACTGGTTCAATGCCCACTGACAAAGATTTACAAAACTCAAAGAGAGTTTCTATCTGCAACTGTGTTCTTCTCCACAGCCTTGCCTCCTGAGGTATTCGGTGACCTCACAGGTCTTCCTCGAGTTGATAATTTCATCTCTTGTGCCCACTTGGCATGTCTTTGTCTAAATAGGCAGAATTTAGAAGTGCTTCTGTGCACTGGTATTCAGAGACCGTAGTACTCTGTCACGCCCTCTTGGCATGAAACCAAAAAGAACCTCTCAAGCATGAAAATAAAACAACTCCATGCAAATGCAAACCTACAGCATACATTCACAGCATATGAAGAACACATGAAAACATCTACACAACACATAATCATGCAGGAAAAACTGCTCTGGTTTGTATTAATAAAATGTCTTTTTACAAGGGTTTTATGAGCGCGGACTGTGACAAAGTCTTGGCTCCTTCTCTTGCACACTCTCTCTCTCTTGTGCATATTCCAACTCTTACAACTAACTCAAAATGAGATTGAAATTGATCTTTGACATGAGGGGGCTCTTAGAGCTCTTCCCTCCAAACTCACCTACCCTATTTAATTACATTGAATGGGTTGTCTAGTCCACAATCTGGATCTAGATCTCAGCCTTACAAACATTTAAGCCCTACCTACTCTACGCCTGTGCAAAGCACGACCTCTCAGCTCAACATCCTAAAACATTTAATTACATTCATTCAAATTCAATTTGAAAATGAGGGCTGCACCTCTCTTCAGCCTTGAATGCATGCACTGACGTGGCTGGTTGGCTGGATGGCTGACGTGGAGAGATGCTCCTCCATCAATATGGATGTCATATTTCCTCTTTAACTCTTCCTCTTTCATTAGTTTCCTAAATGGTAATTTAACTCAAGCAATATAGCTCAACCATTGTCGTTAAAAAGATCTTTTCAGATCAAGGAGTGCAACTACAACAATTATAGTTGGGTGTTGGTCTTGGTTTATGGTTTTTGAACTTTCTGCTTGGTGCACTACCTTTGGAGAAAGGTGCACTATCTCTTGGTTATCTATTGGGTCTAGTACTACTTCCAAAATTATTCTATTTGTCAAGGTTATGGTGTTCAAGGGTGGTTGCATGCCTATGGTTGGTTGAGAATATTGTAATATTTTATATGGTTAAACGAGCACATCTTAACACCCATGTATCTAGAACACTTGAAGTTACTCATGGAGTTGTATGAGTATGTGTATTTTCATGTCCATGTGAAATAATTTCAATGGGAATTGAATCGTTGTGAACTGAAATTTTAATTTAAGAAACCCTATAATAAAGTGATCGAAAAAAAATACTACAAATCAAGAAAAACTGGACATACATGAAAAAATGTTTATTTTGTATATTTCTAGTTTTTATCATTATAGTTTTATCAAAAGTATGTAGAGTGGGTACTCATTATTTAATTATGCATCCAACCAATGCCTACACTTGAAATTTGAATGAACATATAAAGAGATAAGTCGACCTACAATGAAAAAAGTAGTTTTATTCCTTTCCCTCCAAAAATATTTGTTTGTTGATGCTATGAAAAAAATTGAATCCATCACTCTAAACTTTCAACTATCCACATTTTTTGTTCATCAAGAAGAAAATTGGCCATCACCCTTCCTAGTTAGAGGACTCGTTCTAAATCTCCAGCTAGGTAGGAAAATTTCTATTTTCATACTCAATGGTATGATATTTTCTCATCTGATAGATCGAAAGTGAAGAAGCATAGATGGAAAAATCTTGAATTAGTGCCCACTATCAAGGTTTATCCTGGTTGGTGTTGGCCCTTGACCAAGTTTTGAGGATCTTTGGTCATGTTTGACCTACTTTTGGGACTTTGATATGCTGTCAAAGGTAGAGTGCAAGTCGAAGCAAAGATCGCGGGATCTCGGCCCCTTTTTAGGGATTCTTGGGTTTTGGGCTTATGTAACGAGTATGTGGATGTCAGCCCATGGGTTTACCCATGTTTAGGCCCGATTTTGTAATATATAAATAGATTTCTAGGCAATGTAAGAGGGGACATCTATGTGATGCTAGGTGCTAAGTGCAAGTGGTAATTGCAATTGCTTTGTGCATACTATGTAAGAATTGCAGAGCTAAGTAAAAGTGATCATAAGAGAATGTGGAAGGCTTTGTGTTGTAACTCAAGGAAGGAGGATATAGCGAAGTGCCTAGATCTCTTGTCCTCGCGGAGTAAGATCTCAAGGCTCTGTGCATGTAGAATATTGACAGAAGACAATAAAGAAAAGAAGAATTGGTGGGTGTAGCCCCAGGGAGGGGGTGAACCACGTATATCCTATGTTGTGGTTGCTTTGTCTCTTTTGGGTGTTCTCTTGTTTATGTGATTTAATGATTAGTGGGTTGATGTGTGTTAGATGAATCTAATACAATAGATTAGTTCTGAACAATGTAAATGAATGCTAGATCTGACCTATGTTGATGTTCTTAGTGCTTGATTATATTGTATATGTGTGAATACTGCACCATTTTTTTATTAGGGTTTATCTGCATTGTAAGCTAAAAGCGAATATTGATGAACTGTAACTGCTAAGTGCTCTGTTAAAGTGTTACAATCACAGATCTGTGTCCCAGCTAAGTTTGTAGACATCGGAGTCCTGCAACCACTCCTGCCTCTACCTCGAGTCAGACTTCATCTGCTTCACAGGTGTTGCCGAAAGGGCTGGTAGTTAGGGTTTTGTTGGTGTGTTGTTGTAGCGTTGAACCCTGGGTCTTCCCCTATGCCAAAGAATGGTTCTGTTGTTAGAAATGGAACTTTGCTTGCTGGGAACTAAAGAAAAGATAAAGCTATGTTTGTAGATCTGTTTCCCTAGTGCGCAGGATTCTACTTGACCTGTGAAGCTTTATGCCAAGAAGAAGAGTCAGATCTGAAGAAAAGAGGTAAGACATGAAAGATTTGTGCTATGATAAAGGTAAGAGCATTGAAAAGTTTTGATTGAAAAAGTAAGATAAGTGGAAACTTTTGTTTCAAAAGTATGGATCTAGGTATGTTTGATAAAATTTTGTCCTAGCTTGAAAAGTAGGGCACAACTAGATGAAAGAAAGTTTGATATGAATAGATTTGAAAAAAATAGTGAGAGATATGTTATTCGTATGCATAGAAATAATGTTTGGACTAACAAATGGATGCAGGATCCTAGAAAGAATTTTTTGTAGGTTAGATACTATCCTAGTGCGCACTACAGGAAAGGTTGGGGATCCTTTCAAAGAAAAAGAAGACTAACTCTTTGTTACAGTTGCAAAAGATCGGGACATCTTGCTAAGGAATGCCCTGGTAAAAGACCTAGTTGTCATTGTTGTAAAGATATGGATAATGAAGTTTTAGATTGCCCTAGAATGATTCCTAAGATTGACCTAATGAATATGAGACAAGAAAACCCCGAGGAAGGTTATGAAAATGAGACCATGGAAGAACCCCAGAAAGAATCAGAGAATGTATTACTACAAATGAAAGAAAGAATTAAAAGATTTTATGACTAGGAGGATAGCACACTTGATTGAAGAACAGGAGAACATATCGAAGCTACTTAGAACTAGAAACTTGGATGTCAAAGTTAAAAGAACACAAGAAGACTCACAGAAGACTAAAGTACCTACCACGGAGAGAGAAAATGTATTACTCTCCGACCTTATGAAATAATCTCAATAACACGAATTTACTATGCCAAAAGGAGATAAGAATCAGAATGGAAAGAAGAATTTCAAGACGAAGATCACCTGGAAGAAAGATATAAAACTCAGTAAGAAGAGAGAAAAGATAGAAAAGTTACAGAAGGTCCCAGAGGGGACTTCGCAAAAGGAAGGTCTCCAGAATTTGAACTTTGTCGAAGTATCAGAACAACGCAACATGACACTTCGCCATGGCGAACCGATATAGTCGTTGGAAGCATTATAACCGTTAGCCTGATGACCCGAACGGTTAGAACAATAGTTATGGACCGAGTACTTTCCATCAAACCGTTGGGGCCGCGTCGGAACGAATAGAACCACATTTATGAAGACCTCTCATCCGTTGGAGAGATCCATTACATCGTTTCTACTTAGTCTGTCGATTGTTGTACCAAGAACACTTTTGTGAATTGTATCCAAGCCAACTCATTGCTACTTCTTTGTGTTTATTGAGATCGACACCTGTTTCATTGCATTGCCCACTCATTCATCCACCAGAGTTATCCGATATAAGCGTGCATGTCAGACGAGTTCAACGTTGCAGAGAAAGTCATTCAAGAAGTTCTCATCGATCTCATAGTTGAGAAAGTGATGTCTGCAAGTATTCAAGCCTCTCCATCTACTGCTCGAAGATTCAGACCATCCCGACCGATAACAAAGAAGAGAACCAAGCACAGAGATGACCTAGACAATGCGAAGTTAATCCCGACCATCTTACCAAACTACATCCCACCTCTGGTCAATGCAATGAGTCATGATAGTGTCCTGAGGGACTTTGATTACACCATGGTCACTGTGTACCTCCCGAAGGGGATAAGTGTAGTTAGAATGCAGTAGGATAAGATCGCGATGTTGAAGTTCAATGACTTCAACCTAGGAGACCGCAAGAACCATAGTATGCTCTCTCCTTACAAATACTTTACCAGGATGAAGGGGAAGAACTCGAAAATAATCCCCCAGCCATGGACTATGAATCTCGCACAGTCCACCCTCTTGAATGTAATGAAGATTCCGCACTTTGGAAAGCACCAAGAGGTTAATGCATGTGTTAAGATCCTACTCTCATGTTACCATGGAGAATACCTATAGCTACACTGATGCATCACAGTCGATCCAATGTTGATCCATAGGATCACCGTATTGAGCATGCAGGGACCCGACCTGTAGGACTTCTACCCAGGAAAGGCCACATATCGTACATTAGCACAGAAGATCAAAGAAACATATGGAGATGTAGAAAAGGGGACGCGAGGCTACAAAGTAGCTTCCATCCATAATGGCGCAGTACACCTGGCCTACCAAATGATCACAGGAAAGCTCATAAGAAACAACAAACCTACACAGGTCACAAGATTCATTGTTGAACTCGTTGGGAAATGTGTAGAAGGACTCCAGAAGAACTAGGCGAAGTACTTGGTCAACCAGCTGGAATTAGACTACCACAAAGCTCAGGATCAGGGCTATGAGTTCCACTTTAGCTGGCTCCTGATCGTCATCGTATTTACCACTTGGGAGATGCTGGAAGGTGTGACCTTCCTGGACAAAAAGCCATTCTAGTCACTCGCTAGGAAGTTCACCATGTTCTGGTACTCAAGCGATATGGGAAAATAGTGGTAGTCAAATGTGGTATTCCACACGTACTATCTCCAACTAAAGAAGGCCATCAAAGTTGTCCCTCGCATGATGCCAAACACCCTCTACCGGTTCACACCTCTCATGAAGTTTCATGCAGATCGACACTTCATCTATATCACTGTGCGAGAAGACGAGCATAAAGAGGAGCTTTAGTCATACTATAAGCTCATAGAGGAAACCTCAAAGAGATAATCAAGGATTGGTCTGCAGAGCTCTTCATCCCCATTTACCCTGTAGAGATGTCTGATCCCAAACTTGACAGCTAGGAGGCCGCTCACAAAGAACACGACACACCTGGAACTAGGAGAAGAAAGAAGACTGAAGAATTCCAAGACTTGAGCAACGCATCGGAAGAGACTGCTTCAATATCACCTATCCGAGGAGGTGATGATGAAGTAGAAGAGACAAATGGAAGATAAGATCATCAGAATCAAGGTGAAGTAACACCACCTAAGGATCCTGTTGATGAGGCTGATCCTTTGAAGAAAAGGAAGGTTTCCCCCATGAAACCCACTTCCCGAAAGAAATCCAGAGCCACCTTGACTAAGATGCAGACCGTGCTCACTGTAGATGACTTCGACTTCATCATCGTAGCTGTAGAAGATGCCTCGTAGGACATGTTGCATAAACATGAAGCCAAGCACGAGGAGATGTACGATATAATCGGGGTGGAACTTAGAGGGGTACAACATGCCCTTCAATCCAATCGTGCAGTATCCACTGTGCCCCCACCATCGGAAGAAACAGAGTTGGGAGATGAGTCTGACCAACTCCGCAGAGTAGCTGATACGGCCGAAGCTCACCTTCGTTGAGCACAAGCTGAGAAATACGAGGCCATAACAACCCTGAAACAAGCCCAGGAAGAAATGGTAGAGCAACGTCGGGTTGCACAAAAGGAGAAGGAGGACCTTCAAGCCAAGTTTGAAGAAGAGAGGGTGTAGGCCAATAAAGAAAAAGAACACTTGCTCACAGAACAACTTGGAGTCAAAGAAGTAGTCGACAGAGAACTTCTCTCTGTGACAGGCTTAGAGCCAAAGGAAGAAGACCGAGTGGAGCATCAAGTAGCGCAGTGAATGGAATGTAAACAAATAAGTGATCGCAGTGCCCAGGCTTATGAGTGACTCACTGAGGATTATGAATTAAAGGCACTGGAGTCACAGCTCCGGGAGGCAAAGCAGCAAGTAGAAATAGTACATGCACAGTTGAATTCCCTGTCAGCCATTGAGAGGATGAAGCGACCCCAAGAATAGCGCACTTCTCAACAGCAGGTCCACACCATTCAAAGCAAAGTCATGGAAGTGACTCAGAGGCTCCAACCAATACAGGATGAGGCTTGCCAACTATTCACAGAGATTGAAGGTCGAGGATAAGAACTGGAGAAAGTCGTCACTACAGTTGAACATTGCTTAGAGGGACCTTCCAATGAAGCAGTAATCCAAGAGTTCGTCGAATAGGAGGTCATGTCACAACAATAGGTCGAAGTAGCTCGAGCCAAGCTCGAGGTTTTTGAAGCAGAGTTATCTAAACTAGAGTGACTCGGGATGAGTCACAGGTGAGTGTTGGGGGCCTGTTGGCCCTTGACCAAGTTTTTAGGATCCTTGGTCATGTTTGACCTAATTTTGGGACTTCGACATGTTGTCGAACGTAGAGTGCAAATCGAAGCGGATATTGCGGGATCTCGGCCCCTTTTTAGGGATTTTTGGGTTTAGGGCTTATGTAATGGGTATGGGGATGTTGGCCCATGGGTTTACCCATGTTTAGGCCCGATTTTGTAATATATAAATAGATGTCTAGGCAATGTAAGAGGGGACATCTATGTGATGCTAGGTGCTAAGTGCAAGTGGTAATTGTAATTGCTTTGTGTATGCTCTGTAAGAATTGCATAGCTAAGTGCAAGTGATCGTAAGAGATAATGGAAGTCTTTGTGTTGTAACTCAGGGAAGGAGGATCTAGCAAAGCGCGTAGATCTCCTGTCCTCGCAGAGTAAGATCTCAAGGCTCTGTGCATGTAGAAGATTGACAGAAGACAATAAAGAGAAGAAGAATTGGTGGACGTAGCCCCAGGGAGGGGGTGAACCATGTATATAATGTGTTGTGGTTACTTTGTGCATTTTGGGTGTTCTCTTGTTTATGTGATTAAATTCTTAGTGCGTTGATGTATGTTAGATGAATCTGATACAATAGTTTAGTATTGAATAATGTGAATGAATGTTAGATCTGACCTGTGTTGATGTGCTTAGTGCTTGATTATATTGGATTTATGTGAATACTGCACCGTTCTATTATTAGGTTTTATCTTCACTGTAAGCTAAAGGTGAATATTGATGAACTGTAACTGCTAAATGCTCTATTAAAGTGTTACAATCACATATCTTTGTCCTAGCTAAGTTTGCAAACATCGGAGTCCTGCAACCACCCCTGCCTCTACCTCGGGTGAGACTTCATCTACTTTGCAGGTGTTGCTAAAAGGGCCAGTAGTTAGGGTTTTGTTGTTGTGATGTTGTAGCGTTGAACCATGGGTATTCCCCTGTACCAAAAGTTGGGTTGATGATTGGTGATGGATAAAATTGAACTCTTGTTTAAGGGCTTCATATCAACTTGTTTCACCGACAATATAGGTGCCACACATTCCTCATTGATCATTTTGTTACATTCACTGCAACAACAGTCTCTACATTTTAATAGCATCAATGGTGCCTTTATTATGTTCCTTCTTTACACATTTGGGGGTGGAAGACATTTTATGATGGGAATACAATCTTGGTGTATGTTGAAACACATGTTGATCCTTTTATCCCTCCTTCTCAACAAGTTCATTGCCAAGTTTCTTGATTCCTTTTTCAATGCATTCTTGTTAATCTTCAATACTCCATCATATCTTTGTCAGATCACTCAACCTTCACAAGAATCTTTGCCATATTTTCTATCAATTATTTTGGAGATTGTCCTTTTCCTTTTCCTACGAAGATTTTGAATTTCATGGAGGCTATGGACCCAAAGAAGGAAGCTCCATTGCAACCTTGTTAGCACCTATTCATGTTTAATATGTTGTAAGCACAAATCCTCATTACTTACCCTACCNACATTTTATGATGGGAATACAATCTTGGTGTATGTTGAAACACATGTTGATCCTTTTATCCCTCCTTCTCAACAAGTTCATTGCCAAGTTTCTTGATTCCTTTTTCAATGCATTCTTGTTAATCTTCAATACTCCATCATATCTTTGTCAGATCACTCAACCTTCACAAGAATCTTTGCCATATTTTCTATCAATTATTTTGGAGATTGTCCTTTTCCTTTTCCTACGAAGATTTTGAATTTCATGGAGGCTATGGACCCAAAGAAGGAAGCTCCATTGCAACCTTGTTAGCACCTATTCATGTTTAATATGTTGTAAGCACAAATCCTCATTACTTACCCTACCAAATGAAATATTAGGTGAGGATTTTGATGCAGATTTTCTTGTTCAAATAGGTAAAAATCATCAGGAGATGTTAGCAATAATATTTACTTGGAGCAACTTTATTACTTTTAAAAAAGAAAATTTTTTATTTACATGCTAATTATGTAAAACATTCTTTTCCTTTTCCAATGTTAGCATTTGTGATTTAAAATGAATATAATAAATGGATTAATTTGTCTGTCAAGTGTTGTATTTAAAGCTCTTACTCCCTTCAATGTGTTTGCTATATTTTCTTTATGCAATTACTTTCTCATTTCACATTGATGTGTCTTCGTCTAGCGCTTGTTGTTTCTATGGCATGATGATTCATTTGTACCTCATATCAAGTTTCTCCAAGTCTTGTCGTTGTTACTTTTTATCAATACTTCTATGTCTTTCTTTATAATAATTGAGTATTCTACTCATTTTTACACTACAAAACCATATGTCCTTTACCACAACATGCATAAAAATATATAATTTTCCTACTAACACCAAGTAATCTTCTTTGTCATCTAAAAGATTCATGAAGTCTACATAGTGCATTATTTTCTTCTATCTTCTCAAACTTTGGTGTTGAATTGCAACCTCTATGACCATGACCATGACCACCTCTTCCTCTACTAAAATTTCTTCTATTATCCTCGTTTCCTAACTTCTCTTGTAACTTTAGCACCATCCAATATGCATATTATATTGAATTTTTTATTACGAACTCATCTAATATTGAATTGAAAAACATTAAACCATTCACATACCTTGAAACACGTTGGTTCTCATTCTCCTCGTGTCCAACCAAAATGGAAATTTTGTAAAAATCATTGATGTACTCTTGTACACTCTAATCCATTTGTCTGAGGTTCAACATTTTTTTGAGTAAACTCAAACTCTACTCATGAACTATAGGCAAAAATATTTCTTAGAATTCATAACCATCTTTCTCCAACTATAATTTTTTCCCTGGTCCTTTTAAAATCATTTGCATTGCACAAAGTCCCACTAAAACACCATGTATCATTTCAACTTCATAAATGTGAGTTTCATTCTTTGATGTTCTTCCATCCTTTCAAAGTCAAAATTTCCCCATTTAACTTAGCCAAGCAATCAACAATTATGCCTTCAAGCCTTCCATCAAAACAAAAAACCTCAGTTTTTGCTTTCCAACAATCTAATCAACTTACACTCAACGTCTCACATTGGTTTTGAATGACTCCATTTGAAGTTTTTATTTTATTGTTTGTTTTGGAACTCTTTTATTCTTCCTCAATGCTTATAATTCTCTATTCATGGTTGTTGTTTCATGTCTTCTCACAATTTTTGCTAAGTCATGACATCATGTCATCTTCAATGACCCTTTTTCTCAATTCTCTTTATTAGAGCTTTCTATATCACTATCAAATACAAAATGGCATATTTCAAGGTGGAATGGGCCAACATTCACGAACATATTTGATGACTAGGCATATCAATCTACAACTTCTCAACTTAGAACAAAGATATCATTTTAGACTTAAATAATTTGAAAATACACAAACATAGTAGAGAAATAGATAACTAAATTAAACAGACAAAAAGATACTCATTCTCATTAACATAAAACAAAATTCATGTACAAATTGAAATACAGATCCTTAGCACTCTACCCTCATTCATGGCCAACTCCACTATCTTGAATCTTACAACTCACTATAAAACTCAATCTTAATGGAAGGTGAACCCATGACGTCGAGTAACACTTTTTGGCAAGGGAGAGCATGAAAAATGTGCTTTCCATAGATTGAAATATAGATCCTTAACACTCTACCCTCACTCATGGACAACTCCATTATCTTGAGTCTTACAACTCACTATAAAACCCAATCTTAATGAAAGGTGAACCCATGACGTTGAGTAACACTTTTTTGGCAAGGGAGAGCATGAAAAACGTGCTTTCCATAGACTTGATCAAGCTAATTTTAAGCGTTCAATAAAGGTATTTTATTTTTTTTATCTTTTTTACTTTTATCCGTGAAGGCCTTTAGCTCAATCGAGCCATTTTTATTAACCCACAAAAACCTTGATCCAGGTGTTTTGAAAATCTTCATTAAGCCCTTGATCAAGCTTTATAAAAACCCTCAATTGAGCTAAATTGATCAGTCTAGGACTTAAAATCTAGAAATCCAACCATTTTGTTGTTGTATTTTCTGCAAGTGCAACTTCCAAAGGATGAAACCCCTTCATCTCTTTCATCTTAGGTGTCGAAATTGATACCTTATTTTTATAGTTTCAATTTTTTATTATATTTTTTATTTATTTTCTTTCAAAAATTATATTTCATTTTTTTCCCATAGTTTCAAAGAAACTCTAAGAAAACAAATAGCATAAAAACTATTTTACCAAATAGAGTACATTTGGTTTTATTTCAATTATGTAAATAGTAGGAAAAAAAATCACTAAAACACAGACTTATAAAACGTGATTCAAATATTAATTGGTTGCATTCAAAAAATAAAAAATATATATAATTTGTTAAAAAGAAAAGTGATATATGCTACATTATGTGTAGATCATGGTTTATATATAGATTGAATTAGTTGAAGAGCAAAAGGCACTAGTTAACTTTTCTAGAAATTTGCAAGGAAAAACATTTAAATGACATTAAATGACTAATATTTTTTGAAACAAATATTGTTAGAGAGACAACACAACTCACTACAAATTATCTTTTTATTGTACTTACTTTCATAAGGATTGTATAAATTTTGAGAAATTCAATTTAAAAAATATGAAAAATGTCAAATTTTCATCTCTAGGATTCACTAAAAGGTGTTACCCATCTTCATTGATTCACCTTCAAAAATTATACTTCAATTTTTTGTCCATAGTTTAAAAGGAACTATGGAAAAAGAAATAACATAAAAACTATTTTTTTTATTGTACTTACATTCATAAGCATTGGACTAATTTTGAGAAATTCAATTTAAAAAATATGGAAAATGTCAAATTTTCATCTCTAAGATTCACTAAAAGGTGTTACCCATCTTCATTGATTCACTAAAAGGTGTTATCCATCACCTTCAAAAATTATTCTTCAACTTTGTTGTCCATAGTTTCAAAGGAACTATGGGAAAAAAATATAACATAAAAACTATAGAACCAAAAAATTATAAAACAATAAGGGGGGTCGTTATGGATGGCTAGTCTTCAAAAGAGTACATTTGGTTTCTCAATTTAGGTAAATAGTAGGAAAAAATTTGACGAAAACACAAAGGTGTATAAAATGTGATTCAAATATTAATTG